>RYZW01000011.1:460454-595568 GCA_004367215.1 Colletotrichum trifolii
CCCCCCCCCTCCATTGGTCCTCTTGTCTCTGGCACCTTCACTGACCCGCCGGCCCCCCCAGGATCGAGCCGCGGTTCGACGAGGTCCTCGACGAGGAGCAGAAGCTGGCCTCGCTCGGCAAGCAGGCCAACAACCTCACGCAGTTCAGGAACATCCTCAAGCCCGCGGGCATTCAGTTCTTTGCGGCGGGCAACTTTGACAGGGAGAATGCCGTTGCGAAGCTGAAGAGCGACGAGGCGGACGCGATCGTGTTTGGCAGGCTCTTCATCGCCAACCCGGATCTGGTGGAGCGTTTGCGAAACGGCTGGCCGTTGAACCCCTACGACCGGACGACGTTTTACGGAGCGGAGCCCCCCGAGAAGGGGTACAACGACTATGAGTTTTACAAGGTGGACAACTCGGAGATGACGGCATGAGGGACTGGGATGGGTGGTGAGGATTGCGTTGGAGACATTGAAACGCGATAGAATGCGTTGAACGAAAAACCGTTTATGAAGCTGATTTGCTGCGTTTGGCGGACATGTTCACGTTGAGTCTCACAGAATGTGGATGAGGCCAAAGTCGTCAACAAGAGACACGGAATAATTAATGAAACAGCCTCGATGAGTCTGGAAACTTGAGAATAGGCCAGGCCGTAACACTGGAAGCCTAGACGGTCTATCCTTGAGACTTGCGAAATTGGGAAACATGAGAGAGACGAGACTTACGAAATTGGGAAACATGAGAGAGACGAGACTTGAGATAGATGGGACTGGAGAGATGAGAGACTTGAGAGAGATGAGATTTGAGAGAGACGAGACTTGAGCGAGATGAGACTTGAGTGAGATGAGATTTGAGAGATGAGATTTGAGATGGGTGAGATTTGGGCGAGATGAGACTTGAGTGAGATGAGATTTGAGAGATGAGATTTGAGATAGGTGAGATTTGGGCGAGATGAGACTTGAGCGAGACGAGACTTGAGTGAGATGAAACTTGAGATACATCTACAGCGTAGACTATCCACAGCAGCCAAATGCAAGTCAGCAGTCATGGGTTCAAGCTCAAGACATATCTGTTCATAAATCACTGCTTCTTGGCATCTCGCAAAGTCTCGGCAAGTATTAGGTGCAGGTCTGTAAGAGCTCCTTGCTATAAGACTACGTTGTGCGTATGTTGGGGGAACTACCACGAATGCTACGTTGCCGAAAGGCTGCAAAGTTGCATTCGTATCGTACATGGTGTTGTCGACTCAACCCTATAGACTGGCTCGAGGTTCTCGTCCATCCGGAACGTTGACTCCCCCTACATCCGCCGGCCACTTGGACTCGATATCCTTCCACATGTCATACGTCAACAACCATCTGCCAACGCCGTGATACCTCCACGGAAAGGGATCCTCTCCCGTCTCCTGCGACGCGGGCAGCACGGGCGCCTCCCCGCGGAGCCACTCCTCGTCCATCTCGCCAAACCGCCTGAACTTGTCGTCGCGCTCGACCTGCTCCTCGCCGTCGTGGAGGTGGTACATGCACTGGTTGTACGTGCCCCTGCGAACGACCCTCTCCGTCCGCTCGCGTCTGCAGTCCTCGTAGACCTTGAGCGCCCGCATCTTGGACGCCGCAGTCTTGTCCGGCACCCGCGCGAGGCACAGGCCGAGAACGCCGCCGTCCTCGAGGGCCATGCCCGCGCCGCTGGCGAGGTACGGCAGCGTCGCGTGTACGGCGTCGCCGAGCATCGTGAAGGCGCCCGACGGGTGCGACCACGTCGGCTCGAGGCCCGGGCGGATGCACAGCCGCCACTTGAGCACCTCGTCGCACATCCGCAGCATCTTGCCGACGCGCGGGTCCCAGCCCGCGAAGTGGCCGCGCATCTCGTCAATGTCGCCCTGCAGCGTGTTGCCGCCGTCGGCGGGCATGTCGTCCGGCACGAGCAGCACCATGTTGAACAGCTCGCCGCCCTTGAGCACGTAGTTGACGGCGTGCCTGTCCGGGCCGACCCAGTAGTTCACCTGCGGCTGCTCGACAAACGGCCGCAGGTCCGGGTCCGCGAGCATGTCGGCCGTGTTGAGGAGCAGGCGGTACGCCAGGTCGCCCGTGAGCTGGGGCGGGTCCGGTTTGCGGAGGAACTCCTCGCGGAGCCTGGAGTTGATGCCGTCGGCGCCGACGACGAGGTCCGCCGCGAGGGTGCGGCCGTCGGCGAGGAAGACGGCGGAGGTGAGCCCGTCCGGGGCCACGGAAAAGGTCTCGACGCGGGCGTTGGTCTCGAGCTTCGCGCCGAGCTCGACGGCGCGCTCGAGGAGGCAGCGGTGCAGGTCGGAGCGGTGAAAGTCCCAGAAGGGGAAGCCGCCGGCTGCCGCCGGCTGCCGCCGGCTGCCGCCGGCTGCCGCCGCGTACCGGTGGTAGTCCATGTCGCCGAGGACGTTGCCCTTCCAGCCGATGAAGTTGCATTTCTGCGGTTTCGTCGCGTACCGCTCGAGCTTCTCCTCCAGGCCCCACGAGAAGAGGACGCGGGCGGCGTTGGGGAGGACCTGGATCCCGGCGCCGACTTCGCCAATGTTGGCGGCGGACTCGAGGACCGTCACCTCGTGGCCGGCGAGGAGAGTTGCGATGGCTGCTCCGAGGCCGCCGAGACCGGCTCCGACGACGATGACCTGGTAGGTTTAGCTTGGAGTGTATAACTCTGAAGGATGCCCGCGTTGGCTCACATGTAGTCTGCTGCTCTCATCTCGCTGCATCTTTTCTTGTACAACGTAGCTGCTAGCCGACGCCATGCTCGTCAAAGTGGCTGGGCAAGTTTGGGAATATGACATGCAGATGGTCGAGACTCGGCGGGATGAATCGGTGACTGATGATGCTATTCTGGTCTACTGTGTAGGATCCTAGGCGGCTCATACTCTGGAACACAAAGTCCTGTGCCATGACATATAAGAACCATCGAACCACTCGAGCCAGGTCGAACACACCTCGGAAGTGGACGTCGTCGCATCATCGACAACCACTTTGTGGCAGACTGCCGAGATCGACCCCGTGGACTTTTCCTCACACGGGTATAGACAACCAAAAGACTCGTGGTAATACTCCTGTAACGTCGGTTCTTGATAGCCTACTGTGATAAGACGCGCCCGCAGTTCAAGACCAACAAGTGCAAGCCGAAGTCGCTCTGCCCCGCTCTTGTCTCTTGGATGAACAAGTCGACGAGGTTGGATCGCGCAAAAGTCAACTGCTTATCAGGAGTGGCAGAAGTGGGGGAGGGGCAGACTAGGATCTTGTAGCTTCAGACGAGGCATCGTCACTGCTATCACGACCCACGAGCGAGCGGGATGTAACCCGGGACAGATAATGCTGCATAGCTATGCGCGGCCGAAGCCGAGACTCCGAAGTATGCGGAGAAGTGGAACGAACCAGACGTCCTATGTCCATCCCCATTCCCCCATCTCTGGCGATATCCAGACTCTGGCGATATCCAGAGCGAGATTCTTGTCCGTCTTCTCTCTACCGCAAGCATCGTCCGGTGCCCATCCTAGTCCTAGTTACCAAGGGAGATTGTGTGCGTCTGCCAGGGGTAGCTTCTTCATCTCGGAAGTGGATGCAAATCATACAGCCCAGAGCAAGGAATCATGGGCGACTCTCGAGCCATGACGGGCAGCGCCAGACATCGTCACGACTCGGAAGGCTCTGACTCCTACCTCGGTGAGGAAAAGACATTCACCTGCTCTCATCCGGGGTGTAGCAAGCGGTTCACCAGGGCCGAGCACATGCAACGACATGCTCTCAACCATCAACCAGGTGGTTTGGCATGTCAGTTGTGCAGCGCTCACTTTAAGCGCCCAGACCTTTTGAGTGAGTCAAGTATATCTGCCACTCCGAACGACGGCCCAGGACTAATAGCAGCAGAACGGCACATGGACCGTCATCGCCAGAAAGACCTTGAAGCAGGCGGACCCGGCTGCGGCGTACTGGACACGAGAAAGCGATCTTGGAAAGCCCCCGACGGCTCCATCGTCGATAAACGGCCCTGCCCGTATCCTCCCGGCCGGGGCAGGGTCTCATCGGGCCGCACTCGTCCTCACACGACTCAGGTGCCCTCTCCGGAGCCGGAGCCGGAGCCGAACGACGCCGATCACAGTCTTGCTTCTATAGACGGACAGGAGTTTCTAAGAGGCAGCATTTCTCCCGAGAGCTACCGGCGTCCGGTTGAGCTGCGTCCGGGACACACCAACACGAATCCAGGGTACGCCTTTGAGCGTGGGAATAGCTTCAACCCGTCAGAGACGGTCAACGCTTTCTCGGGGTTTCCTCCTGCCCTTCAGCTTCAAGACTTTCTCACGGCCGATGAGCAGCTCGGTTTCGATCCAATCCAGCAAGACACCTGGGGCCAGGCCTCTTTCTTGGACGACCAGCTGGGCTATGACCAGATATTCCAGCCAGATACCGCCAGTTCCTTTAACATGCCGTATACCACCGCCTTGGATTACAACTGGCTCTTTGACATGCAAGACAACCAAGCTGCGACAATTCCATCCAAAGCCGACAGTTACGACACGCAAAAGCCCCCAGACAACCAATCTGTTGTTCCACGCACGCAACCCAACCTCGCCGCAATCACACCCGAGTCTATGAAGAGTGCCCAGCTCTGGACGGAACCCATGGACGTTCCCTCTCAAGGGAGCAGCGGACGCGACAGACCACCAAGCTACAGCGCAGTCACACAGGCCGAGGCGCAAGAGGCTGCGCGACGACAGGCTACCCGTGGCTCCCGAGAAGGAGTACCAGATGTGACACCCCCTCGACGGGTTGCCGGTGTTTCTGGCGCAGCGAGGGCCAGATACACTGCCGTGAGCCGAACCTCTCTATTCGAACCTGAGCGGCCGCTCTCATCGCTTCGAAAACCTCTGAATATCCCAACCGTCGGCGACGAAGTGCGCGAGAGAATGCTCAACGTCGTCGACGCCGCCAAACCTGGTCTGCCTGATCAAAGGTACACCGTCTGGGAACATGCTCTCCTGTCGACCGAGTCCCTCAACTCGTACCTCCACCTCTTCTTCGCCCGTTTCAACACGGCCTACCCCCTCATCCACCTGGCGACGTTCGACCCGGCCGCGACGGAACCGCTGCTCCTCCTGTCCATTCTTCTCCTCGGCGCAACCTACTCGAGCAAGGACTGTCACAAGCTGGCCGTCTGCGTCCACGACGTCATCCGGCCCAGCATCTTTGCCCACGCCGGCTTCTCTCCCCGCCCGGAACTGTGGACGCTGCAGACCATCCTCCTCGTCGAGTGCTTCGGCAAGTCCCGCGCCGGACAGAAGCAGCACGACATGAGCCACCTGTTCCACGGCCTCTTGATCAACCTCATCAGGCGGTCCGACTGCCAGTCGGTGCGGCCGCCGGGACCCCCTCCGGTGTCGGGAGAAGACAACGCCGAGATGCTGGACCGGACGTGGAGGAAGTGGGCTGACGCCGAGCAAAAGAAGAGGTACGAGAATCCCAGCCCGTCACTTACATGACACCAACAACGGCTGACGTTTGCCAGACTCGCCCTGCTCTGTTTCATGTGGGACACCCAGCACGCCGTCCTCTTCTGCCAGAGCCTCTGCATGTCCGCCTTTGAGCTCCGCCTCGAACTGCCCTGCAGCCAGACCATCTGGGAGGCGCGCGACGCGGCGTCGTGGGCGTCCGCCTGGCGCTCGGGTCCCGGCGACCAGCGCGCCCTCTACCTGCCCACGCTGAAATCGTACCTCGCGCCGGCCGGCCCTCGACCGACGGCTCTCACCGGCTTCTCCAGGGTTCTCGTCCTCCACGGTCTGCTGTCCGTCGCGTGGGACATGGGCCGCCGCGACCAGACCGCGCTCGGCGTCGTATCCGGCGACGGCACGGGCGTCGGGTGGCGGAAGCTCTTGAGCGCGGCGTACGACGCGTGGAAGAGCGATTTCGACTGCTACTGCAACGCGTTCAGCACGCAACTGCAGCAACGCGGACGGCAGGGCGGCGAGGACGAGACGCGGAGGACCGAGTTCGAGTCCTTTGCGGCGGCATACAAGGCGCTCTACCACTCGGCGCAGGCCCTCCTGAACATGGACTTTCTCGACGTCCAGATCTACGCCGGGGCCAGGCACATTCTCGGCAGACCCGTCCAGCAAAAGGACTACCTCCGCTCGGCCCAGGTTGTCAGGAAGTGGGCTACTACGGCGGCGGCGACCGCCACCACGCAAGGCGAACGACCACCGGAGCAGGTTGCAGTTCACGGTCGAGAGCGCGGGGACGCCGCGCCGCTCGAGACGGGCGAGCCGGCCGGGCAGCAGAAACAGAACGCGGCCACGGCTGCCTGGCACGCGGCGCGCATGCTCCGCGGGACCAGGGGGACGCTCAGCGGGCCCGAGGCGATGAACCTGTTCCACGTGCCGTGGTGTCTGTACCTCGCGACCCTGACGTGCTGGGCGTACCACCACGCGCGGCCGAACCGGGGCCCCGGCGGTTCTTCGCGCAGGCAGCAGCTCGACGGGACGGACCAGCTCGACGAGGCGGGGTACGGGGAGGATGACGAGATGATTTGGGATCCTCGCGGGGAGATGGAGGCGCTGGTGGACAGCATGGCGGAGCGGGCCGACCGCGGCGATGCCGTGCTGAGGAGGGAGAAGAGGAGGACGAACGGGCTGGTGTGGATCATGGCGGATATCCTGACGACGGTGAGATGGGGGATCGTGCACGCGGGCGTTGTCGTGCTGAGGGGCCTTGTGCCTCAGCGTTTGATTAATCAGTATGAAGAAGCGATATAGGTTGTGAAGGGATGATGTTGGTCTTTGAGCTCACTTGGTGGTATGAGAGTCGACTTCAGGTTCACATGGAGATGCTGGCTATGAGGAAATCAGCTGCCAAGTAATACACTCCTTTCTTGTCATCTCAACCAGATAACGCCGTGTCCTCCATACATGCTTCAAACTGTCGAACAGCGTCATAGTCTCGAAGTGTTTCTTGAAGGGGTCGAAAGCCAGGACGCCTGAAATGTTGGCCGTGTTGAAGCCTGCAAACATGTTGGTTAGTGAGATGTTCTTGATTCTACTGTAAGTCGTCAGCCTTAACATGGACGGACCCCGAGAAGGATAGGATTATGGCATAGCCAAGAATCTTCCAGGATACGGCCTCCTTGTGTGTCTGTTCGTAAATCTTCTTGTCGATGATGGCCATCGCAGCAGTTGTGAAATCTTTCCTGCCGAGGGCTTGGGTGTCTCGACACACAAGAAGGAAGAGACTGGGCATCAATTTGAACTCGGGGGCTCAACACAGGATGCCCGGGTGGCCCCTCAATGTCGTGCCATGGGAACTCTTCAAATCCAACGGTGGGAATGCGAGCCACTTCACGGTGATGGAGGTCCCAAAGGGATATCCGAAGCTGTTTATCCGGGACCTCTGTCGTGAAGATGCCGGCGGCATGATCTCCCAAGGCCCATTCGAGCGCATCCAAGCGCTTCCACTTGTCCACCACACACTAATGATGAAACTTGGCTTTCCCACCCGGAATCCGGTTAGCAGCTGGATGCTACCCCGATCTACAGGAAACATGCAATGGAACGAGTGGTTCCATGCGGCAAGTCCGAAGATATCTCTCCTCGATCACGGCCAGACGTCAATGACACGACGCGAGCCGCGAGTCGGGGTATGGGGAAGAGCCGCAGTCGTTCCTCGATGCCCTCCTCGGGGTTGTTCCGGTTGCCATGATGATCTGGAATCATTGGATCCCTGCCGCACAACTTTGCAGGCAACACATAACGTGACGTCGATCCGGTGATACTTTGCATTTGTCAACTGTCTTGCAGTTCGACTTGGCCTTTTCACAGCATTGGACACTGCCGGACCTTAGGCCTCGTGTCTCATTGCGAGCTGTCAGTCTTCTCTCCGAAGGATTACCGATAGTCTCTGACGGGTTCCCGATGAATAGGAGCCGGTGGCCAGAGCGGGCGATGAGGAGTTGACGGCGGCTTTCCTCCGGGATGGTCCTTCAGACGGTGAGGGCCTCCAAAGATAGTCCCGCGTGGTCGTCACATCCCTACACAGCGCCAATGACAGTCGTCGAAAGACTTGAACTCTCTATATACCCAAGAATTCAAACAGCTTCCTTGGCCCGGATGTTCTTGGTGCTTTGTTTGCGCTTTGACGTCGTCGTGAGCATTGACTTGCTTGTATAGGAAACTCGGCACCGAGGGGCGGAAAGGTCCAATGTTTTCATCGTATCAGGCCATTGCCCTCGGCAGACAAGAAATCAAATTGACGTCCCCTATGAGTATTTAGAGCAACCATGTCGCGCGTGATCTGAATTGTCGTCCAGTATTGCCATTGTCAATCATTCAGCTGAAGTTGATATCGACCCATCCGCCTCTCGTCCCTACTTCCACCTCTGCGAAACTCGGCATTAGCCATGGCCAGCATCAACTACTACGAGAGGCTTTGCGAAGTCTACACCTTTGACAACACACCGCTACTGCTTGCTTCTGCCATCAGCTTCATCGTGGGCTACCTCCAATATGTCTACGTCATCCGGCTCACTCTCCGCGAGGGAAAGGGCCCGATGCCTTTCTGGATGCACTCGTTTTATCTCGCCCACGACTCGACGTGGTCCTATCTGCTGGGCAAAGCGGCCTCCGAGCACGGCAACCACTGGTTTCTCCGAGGGACCTGGATAGCTTTGTCGATCTGGACGATGCTGGAGCTCTGGTGTATCCACCGAGCCGTCACCAAGGAACGCGGGGCCAACTTCGCTTCGGTTCTCGGGAAGCAACCGTCCTTTTCATCGGCTTTGACCTATGCGCTGGCGATGCAGGTCGGGATGTACAGCGTGGTTTGGCTGGGCATCGAATTCATGGGCGAGGGCTGCGTGATGCAGTGGTTCTGCTTCACCAACGTCCTCATCGTCCTGGGTCCGACGCACCAGTACTTGAGGGCGGGTTCGCGCCAGGGATTGTCACTCGGCTTCTGTCTGGTCAATATCGTCGGAACGGTGTGGACGTTTGCGCCCTTCAGCTTCTTCGTTCTGACCATCCCTGAGGTGTTTGATCGCTCGGTGTACTACGTGGTTGGAGGGCTGCTCACTGTGTACTCGGTTGGGTGCTTCTACCTTGTGGCTCGGTATCCCGCGAAGACGAAGAGCTTGGATAAGAGCAGAGGCGCGCCCATTTGGTAGCTTTGTATCGGTTGAGCGCCTTCTTGCACATTGTAGAGATGGTACACGGTCCTCAGTTTGCCAGTATAGCTTCACCAAGAAAAGGATTGACGAGAGTCAACGATTGGAGTAGTGATCGTAAAGCAGCGCACGGGATAGCACATGCCTCGATTACGTGAGATATGATGACATAAGGAACAAGCTCATAGCAACGGCGATTACATAAGGCTGCGATGACGCAGCTGTCGGGACGTCCCGCAGAGGGGTCCTCCAGACGCAACGCTCCTCCCCCGCGCTAATTGACCAGCCAACGCAGCTCTTTGACGCGACAGCGCACCGCCGCCGATACCACTTAACGCGACGCGTCTTCCTCTTCTCCAAGGTCTCGACCTCGAGCTTGTCGAGGCTACAGTCCCTCTCAATGCCACCTCTCCCTCCGACGGAGCCTCTTCCTCGCGTCATCACTTACTACCAGACGCACCACACCCCCGAAGGCAAGCCCATCTCGATCCTGCCGCTTGTGACGCAGCCAGGCATCAGCGTCACCCACGTGATCCTCGCCGCCATACACATCAATGACGATCCCGACAACCTCACACTAAACGACCACCGCCCCGACAACCCCCGATTCCTCACACTATGGGCAGAGCTACGAGTGCTCCAGGCGAGTGGGGTAAAGGTGCTGGGCATGCTGGGTGGCGCCGCTCGTGGCTCGTATGAGAGACTCGACGGCGACGAAGAACAGTTTGAGAGATACTATGTGCCGCTGCGAGAGATGATGCGGAAACACGCCCTCGACGGCATCGACCTGGACGTCGAGGAGGAGATGAGCCTGGGCGGCATCATACGGCTGATCGACCGCATACGAACCGATTTCGGAAAGGACTTCATCATCACCATGGCTCCCGTCGCCATGGCGTTGCTCGACCCTTTCAAAAATCTCAGCGGTTTCGACTACGAGGCGCTCGAGGTCATGCGCGGCAAGGATATCGCGTGGTACAACGCCCAGTTTTACTGCGGATGGGGCGACTGCAGCAATCCCGTCATGTACGAGATGCTCCTCGCCAGGGGCTGGCCGCAGGAGAAGATTGTCATCGGCCTGGTCACGAACCCCGAAAACGGCAGCGGCTGGGTCCCCTGGGAGATGCTCGGGTCGGTGCTCCTTACACTCCGAAGTCGCTACAAGCAGTTCGGGGGAGTTATGGGCTGGGAGTACTTCAACAGTCTGCCTGGGGGGCGCGAGAAGCCGTGGGAGTGGGCGAAATGGATGACCACCATGCTGCGCTCAGCCGAGCCTGCCCCGGAGCCGCCGCAGAAGCTTGTGCCGGTGGACGCGAGTGCCGTTGCGAAGGAGGTTCAGAAGCAGCTGGTGGATGAGGTGGATCCGGATGGTCCGAACAGCAAGGACGCACCGCTGCCTGCGGCGTTTGATTACTACTCGGATACTAACGCAGACGATGACTGAATGTATGGGTACGACTCTTGGGACCTCGGCGGCTCGACTTACTCGGCAAAGCACGAGAATGGAATCTAGCATAGACGGGATATAGTCCTGTAGATGGGTTAGACATGAAGTTCATGTTCAGAGTGGCCCCATCGGCCCCGACAGCCAACTGGCAATGATCAAAGACTCGGAACGCTATGTGTCACCACATTCATGGTTGTCCATTGCGCACGACATCAAGTCATCCACGTTGTCATCTTCAAACCTGTACTCTAATGAGACTTGATCCTGATTCTGGGCAGTGCGTAGAATAGGTAGGCAGCGGTCAAGATTCACCGTATGTCTCGTGTTAGTCCGCCCATGGCTCCACCTAAACTGCTGTGTGAAGATGGGGTCTGTCTCTCCCGGCCAAATCACGACCTATTGATCCCCAAACAGCAACTCGACCAGCGGAAGTCCCCTTGTCGTCCGCAACCAGGTTTACGCTTCACGTCAGCTAACTCGTCCAACGCTGCTTCTGATTCATGGACTTTCGTGCCTCTTATGCAGCATATGGGGCTCCATGCTGGACGCTGATTAAGCGACATGTCCATCTACAGCTCAGGTTCGTCGTACAACGTACGGTAGAAGAGTTGCCAAGTCTGACTTACCAAGTCACATCCCGGAACGTTGTATTGCGGATACCAAGTCCAATTTCTGTTATACGATTGTTGATGACGACCGAATATGCGTCTGTATAAGTAGGGACGCCTGCGATCCAGATATTGACCGACCAAAGAACCACCAGATCACACTCCCAACACAGCTCATCAAAGCCTCCAACTCTCCTCTCTCGAAAGTCCACAATGCAAATCTCAAACTTCTTCGCCCTCCTGGCCGTAGGCGCCATGCGCCTTGCCCAGCCCGCCGCCGCAAGCTACGAGGCCGGCAAAGCCGTCCAGGTCAACTTCTACTCGAACTCGGGCTGCTCGGCCTACACCAGCGAGACGGCCGCGTGGTGGACGCGCTCTCCCCGCGCGGGCGAGTACGTCAACGGCGGGAGCGCGCCCGAGTGCTTCTCGCTCAACATGCCCGGCAGCAGCCAGAGCATCAACGTGGCCAACGTCTGGAAGGGCAGCGGCGCCCAGTCCTCGGGCGGCTGCGACCTCTACGACGGGTACAACTGCGGCGGGACGCGGAGGGTGGCCGGCTTCAGCGGGGGGTCGGGGAGTTGTCTGCCTGCGAGGAGCTCCAATGGGCTGTTGTGGAAGAGCGCGCGGTGCGGAGTTGCGCTCAACTGAGAAACGAGGCGAGGGGGTGAGGTTGTCGCGATGAAATTGGCGCTGGCATCTTGGCATCGGACAGTATATAATGATTCAACTAGTGGTTGTGTGCTAATCGCCCGGGTTCTTGGAGCTGTCTAGCAATATCAACACACAGCATCACCGCCGCTACACTCTCTAAATTGGAATGTGATTCGTTCGCGTACACAACACCGAGACTACTACGTAGAGGCAGATCGTGATCCCGGCAACCCCGCAACCCCGCGCTAAGCTCTCCTTACCATGCTTGTCTACTCATAAATGCCAATCCCTCTAGCCGAAATCTGTCGTGTGGTACCAGCCGCTGGGGTCCTCATTGGACCAAGGTAGCAATTTCCGTCATGGCATGCTTTAACCCAACTTCTCATCTGGCCTCTCGGTAGAGCTAGGGGCGAGCGGATCTCGTCACCACCGGAGCTATCCGGGGTTGTCAGT
This sequence comes from Colletotrichum trifolii, assembly GCA_004367215.1. Taxonomy (NCBI): domain Eukaryota; kingdom Fungi; phylum Ascomycota; class Sordariomycetes; order Glomerellales; family Glomerellaceae; genus Colletotrichum; species Colletotrichum trifolii. Next base: position 472,761 of record RYZW01000011.1, read on the forward strand.
ATTCGCAATGTTGGTTCGCATCTTGAAGAACCGTCTTTACCACTGATTCAAACTACTACCGTAATACCAAGTCGACGCGAGGTCGTCGCCAACTCGGGAGCGATGAAGTCGAACATTCGCTGCCTGTTATGGGCACTGCTTGGTGTGGCTTCCGCCCTTCTCGAGGAGCCCATCGTTGCTTTTGAGCCCTCTGACGGAGCATTCGAGTTGCAAGACGCCGTCCTCGTCTGGGACTCCAATGACCCTGTTGGCGTCGGCATAGCCATCGGCAGTCTGGCTGGAGATCTCGCGCAGATCACCGGCAAGAAGCCAGCAGTCCAGCAGTGGTCGTCAACTGGAATCAACAGCACCGTACCTGTATGGACGAACTCTTCCTCGTCGGATGTGGCCGTCATTGCAGCCACGGTCGACTCGCCCCTGGTCCACCTTCTCGAGAACAAGACTGGTCTTGGAGTGGACGAACTCGGCGGCAAATGGGAGACTTTCAAGACTGTCGTGGTAGAACAACCCCTCGCAGGAATATCAAGAGCGCTGGTCATCATCGGAAGCGATAAGCGGGCTGTCATGTTTGGCGTCTACACCCTGGCAGAACAAAGCGGGCAGTCTCCGTAAGTACAGGCCTTCACAATCTCAAGTGCAGGCTTCGCAGACTCGAGGCGGCCTCGCCCTTCGTGTCTCACTGACATGCTCCAGTCTCCATTGGTGGCATGACGTCCCAGCTACCAAGCACGACAAGATCTACGCCCTCAACAAGACCACCATCCACGGGGAGCCCAGCGTCAAGTACAGAGGTCTCTTCATCAACGACGAAGCCCCCGCCCTCACCGGCTGGTGGGCCCGGAAAGCCGACAACAGCAACTACACCCTCGACGCCGACTTTTACGAGCACGTTTTCGACCTCCTCGTCCGCCTCAAGGCGAACTTCATCTGGCCGGCAATGTGGGCGAGCTTCGTCCCCAAGCCCGGTCGAATCTTCTTCACCGACGATCCGAGAAACCAGCAGCTTGCCGACGACTACGGCATCATCGTCTCGACGAGCCACCACGAGCCCATGCAGAGGGCGAGCAACGAGTGGGCCAAGGACCCCAAGGGCGACTGGGACTGGGTCAACAATAAGGAGAACGTGGTGGCGTTCATGGAAGAAGGCGTGCGACGAGCGGGGACGAACGAGTCGTACTTTACCTTGGGCATGCGCGGCACGAACGATGGGCCCATTGAGGCGCACGATCCGATTGCTGTTCTCGAGCATGTCTTTGCCACGGAGAGGGGGGTTTTGGCCAAACATGACGGAAACGAAACGGCCACGAATCGTGAGCTTCAAGAGGTTCCTCCTCTTCTGACAAAAAGATGCTAACGTTCGAGTACCAAGAGGTGTGGACCATCTACAAAGAGGTCGCGACCTACTACGCAGCCGGCTTGGTCCCTCCAGAAGACGTCACTCTCATGTTCACCGACGACAACTGGGGCAACGTTCAGCGATTACCGACTGAAGAGGAGAGAAGAAGAACTGGCGGCATAGGTGTCAGTAGCTCTGTCGTCAAATGTCAGAGACCCCGCTGACAATCACCAGCTTTACTTCCACTTCGAATACGTGGGCCGGCCGAAGAGCTGGAAGTCTCACAACAACAACAACTTGGTACGTTTGACGTATAAAAGCCAAGGCCAGGCTTCACACACTGACAAGTCCCAAGCCCAAAGTCTACAAAGAACTCTCCCAAGCCTACGAGCGAGGCGCCGACCGCATCTGGGTCATCAACGTGGGAGACATCAAGCCGATGGAGCTGCCCCTGTCGTTCGCCATGGACCTGGCCTGGAACGCGAGCCGCTTCGACTTTGACAGGATCCCTGCCTATCTCGAGGCCTTTGCCGCTCGCGACTTTGGCCCCGAGCACGCCGGGGACATGGCCTCCGCTCTATGGACGTACAGCCACCTCGTCGGCAGCCGCAAGTTCGAGCTCGTGCAGCCGGACACGTATTCGCTCCTCAACTGGCGCGAGGCCGATCGCGTCCTCGACGCGTGGAAGCAACTCGCCGACACGGCCAAGACGCTGCAGCAAAGAGTTCCCAGAGAGCGCCGCTCCGCGCTGTTCCATCTGCTCACCTACCCGGCCGTCATGGGCTACAGCACCCACTTCATGGCCATCACGTCCGCGCGGAACAAAAAGTACGCCTACGAGAGACGCAACGCCGCCAACGGCCTCGCGCGGCAGGTCCTGGACCAGTTCGACGCCGACTACGACGTCACCGAGGAGTACCACGCTCTCGAGGGCGGCAAGTGGGACGGCATCGCGGCCACGCCAAAGTACGACATGGACGTCAGCGACTGGCGGCCCTCGTCGCGCGACGTGCTGGCCAACCTGTCGTACGTGCAGCTCCGCCAGGACTTTGACTACGGGTTCGGGAACCTGGGTATCTACGTCGAGCAGTCGCTGAGCTCGTTCCGCCAAGGCCGGATTTGCGCGTCCATCAACCCGTCGCTACCGACGGAGGAGGGCTTCTCTGCGGTTATGCCAGCCATGGAGCCCCACGGGCCCGCGTCGCGGTCGTTTGAGCTGTTTCACCGCGGCGATCACCGCAAGTCGATAGCTTGGACTGTCGAGGTGCCTCGGCCGTGGGTTGTCGTGTCGAAAGCCGCGGGTGCTGTGTCGCAGGACGAACCTGAGCACAGGATCGATGTTTCCGTCGACTGGGCGGGTGTTCCGGTCGGTTTCGACGACACGGTTCAGATTCGGGTCGACTGGGAACCCGAGCCGTACTTTGACCTGATCCACGTCCCGGTCAGGAACATTCGAACGCCGGATGGCTTCGTTGGGTTTGCCGAGACAGCGGGCTTGATCTCCATCGAGGGTCCGCACTTTCAGCGCTCTTCGTCGGCGGCTGACAACGAGCAGAATGTGACGTTTGCTCATATCAAAGGCCTCGGTTCGCGATCCGAGTCTGGTTCCATCGCCCCGAGACCGTTTTCCGCGGCCAGAGTGTCAGAGGATGCTGCCAAACAAGCCTGGGTCGAGTACGACGTCTACGTTTTTAGCAACATCACGAGAAAGGTCAACGCCACGGTGTACATCAACGGCGCCCTCGACACAGACCCGAATCTGCCAATGACCTTCTCACTGGCGCTTGTCGGCGACTCGGATACCGCGAGCGCGGCCAACTTTACTCGAGTGCTCGGCGAGCCTGCCAAAGCAGGGGATACGCCCCCGGAATGGGCGGCTGGAGTTGCTGATCACGTGTGGAAGAAGACCGTTCAGCTCCCTGCGCTCGAGCAGGGGAAGAACACGCTCCGATGGCAGACCAACTCCCCAGAAGTCTATCTTGAGAAGATTGTGCTGCTGGTCGACGGAGTCTGGGTGGAGAGCTATCTCGGGCCTCCGGAGACGAGGCTTGTTGGTGGTGATGGGGCATAGAAGCCAAACCTGCGGTGTATCTCAAAGCTTGCCGAGTGTCCAGGCGCATAGTAGCTGCTGTACATGAAGCATTTTTGTTTGCATGAGGAGGAAAAATGGTCAAACATATCCGGGCCATTGCCATGCTGGGTCGACTTTGCCGATCGTCTCTGCCATTCAAGCATCGCCTACGAAGGCTACTATTCTTGCTCGGAAACCATTTCAGCAGAACACATAGTCTAACTGAGTGAGATAGCCCAGAGTAACGTCACATAGTTTCCAGGGGGCCAGTATAATTGCCAAAGTCACATAACCTTGATGGCTTTCGTCCAATTGACCAAATGTTGGCCGAAAATGGCAGCTATTCGGAATTTCTGGCTATACTCTCCGCCGGAGTATCCGAGGGGTACGGGTAGTTGGCAAAGTTTCTGGTGCGCAACCGCCATCTTGCGGAGAAGCCATTGTGGATGACTGGGCAGAATTCAATCAAAATGCGTGAGTCCAAATGGCATGGTCCAAGGCGATATGGTAAAGGCCTTGCATTCGATGGACAGAGCTTGGAAGACGTCACAGACTCCCAGATCGTTCACGAACCTGACCATTGCAGCCCTTCCTCTCTAGTCTCCATCGCAGCACAATGGTGCAATCAGAGTGTCTTGACATCCAGGTGGCAGGTTGATACTCCACCTACTTACGCTCATCGCCAATAGCAATGCCATTGAATAAAGTCGCGAAACTCATAATACTGGCTTGAATCATGGGCGGCTTAAAATACCGCAGTGACATCCCCATCACTGAAGGTTCAAGGGACAAACGCACTTCTGTGCCGCAGTCGACAGATAACCTCGTGAAAGGGGATGATGGGATATGACTTCTTCCGAACGTGGGCTACCATCTGTCACTGTAGTAATACAGCGTGGTAGGATAATTGCCTCGCGATCAAGGTTCACAGCCTGATGTCAATACGACCAGCTCGTTTTCGGTATCCCACAATAATTCCTCAAGTTCGTCTTCGGCATTCCTGGCTTTGCGTTGAAAGCTTCCAGACCACCACGATTCATGCCGATCGTCCGCCCGAGTCATGATGATAGGGTTTCAGCGAACCATGCAACACGACAAACGAACCGTGAAGTAACTTCGAAAGACAATCAGATATGAACAGTTCAGGTTCTTGAGAGTTGTCCATTGTCGTCATCCATGGTCGTCTTGATGAGAGCTTGGCTTAGAACTGTGGATCTGTCTCAACTCAAGCACCATCCCAATCTGAACGAAACACCACGCTCCGAAGGGGGCTACCAACAACGAAGGCACGACATCCACAGGTATATCTATACCACTATTCCATTAAGACCTGCCCCCAACTTGAGAGATTATGCGCTGGTGGCATGTATGGCGCAGACTGCGATCTTCGGGCCTGAGTCGGTGAGTCGCGTGATGGACAGACTTGTCCGCGACCTCGCCGATCACGCCAATAGTGCCTCGCTGATCACAACTTCTGGCAGACACGATTCGCAGCTCCTCGTGATGGACGATCACAGCTAATCGGATCAAGGTGGAAGAAGTCCCTCAGCTCCGGCGCCGAGCAGGCGGGCGTCGTGGGCCTGTGACCACGAGGTAGCATTGCAAGGTTGTTTGCGTGCCGAGTGCAACCCCATCTCCATCAAGCTCGGACGACGGTTGTTCCCACCACATGGCTGAGGCGTGCGTCTACTTGCTCCCAACTCGTCTGAACGCAAGCTGACTTGCTCTTCGCTCCTTGGTTCGGTAAAAGGATCTCCCTCCCAGATATACGAGGAAGCCCATTTGCCCTTTCTAACAAGCCATTATTGGACGATGAGATGAGCCACGTCGCTCTCGAATTGTCATCTCATATGACTTTTAAAGCGCCCCTTTTGAGATGAACATGCTTGCGTTCGGGCGAGGACGTGGTTTCGGACTCCGGTTCCGTCCACTGAAGTTTAGTTGATAGGATCACCATGGGAGACCCCTGCTTACGCCGTTTCGTCTGTTTCCATTTTTGAAGTTGCCAGTCGCTCGGAGAGGGCACAGTAACCATCTCTGACAAGCTGGGCCAATCTATCTCGAATGTCATGCGGGGCTGTGAGGAAGCTCACGCAGCCAGGCGGACAGCCAACATTGGCCGACAGCCATCACACTCGACGCTGGAATAGCAACAGCTATTTTAGTGTCCGTCTTCCCGTCCTTGGTCTAGTCTTTTTGGACAAACACAGTCTCTACATTCCCTCGTTTATCCAGTCATTCTTTTTCACCACACTCGAGAAATGGGTTGGCTCAGACAGTCCACCCTCGTGCTCGGCGGCGCGCTGCTCGTCGCCGACGTGCTCCCCGCCGCGGCCCAGCGGACCATCATCCCGTCGACGAGCTTCAACTCGCAGGCCGACTTTGACGCGGACTGGCAGTACCTCTACCCCTGGGGCAGCGACCACAACGGCGCCGCGCGCATGACCGAGGCCAACGTCAACATCACCGACGGCGTGCTCACGCTGACGGCGACGAGGGTCACCGGGCAGCCGCAGGCCTCGCACGGCGGCAAGAAGCTCGACATCAACTACCTCAGCGGCGCCGTCCACGCCAAGGAGCACTTCACGGTGGCCAGCGGCGGCGGGTACGACTTCACCGCCGACCTCAAGGCCACGACGGCAAAGGGCACGTGGCCGGCCTTTTGGCTGACGGCCGTGCAGGGGTGGCCCCCCGAAATCGACATGGCCGAGTGGAAGGGCAGCGGCAAGATCAGCTTCAACACGTTCAACACGAGTTCCGTCGTGGCCGCAAAGGACGTGGACTACCCGGACCCCGGCAGCTTCCACACCATCAAGGTTGAGACGCGTGATTTGAACGGCAAGGATGTGGAGGCCAAGTTCTACATGGATGGCCAGCTTGTCACGACACAGGTCGGCGGCGGATATCTCGGCAAGGCCATGTATCTGTGAGTCTCGTCGTTGCGAAAGCTTAACTGATTGCGTGTTTTGGCTAACGGAACGAAGCATCATTAACCTGCAGATGGAGGGCTCGTCGGGCCTTCCTGGGCCGAGTGGAGGTTAGTATACCCGGCTCGACTGACTCGACACGGCAAATACTGACAGTCACAGATACCTTGTTTCAAGTCCGCAACCTGGAGGTCGTTAGCCACAACCCTTGAATGAAGGCAACCAAGAATGCCAGCGAGATTACTTGACTTGTTGACCTGCTTCTCTGTAACTAGCTGCAACTGGCGTTTGTCCGACGCATGTACTTCACGATACCACCATTTCTTCCCGCAGTTGCGTTCCCTCTGATTTGGCAACTGCCTTGTCTCTGTGGTTCATTACCTTGAATTGCCTGGAACTGCCTCGAGTACTGTGACGCACTCGCTGTATTCACTTCTTTCTTCGTGCTTCCCTCGAGACGGCTGAGCTTGCCGCTGATCCGGAGAACATGTTGTCTGAGGTGACTGCTCTGAGATCCTGGAAAGTTACTGCGCTTGCTCACGTTCGATGGGCACGATGTCAATGGATTGCCCAAGGAACTCGTTTTATCTTTGATCTGTTAGCAGGACAGCTGATTGCATTGGGAACTAGACATCAAACGGTGGACTCAAAGATACGGTGGACTCAAAGATACGGTCTAGTCTCTTCGTCGAATTACAGAGCAAATAAGTTGTCGATTTAAATCAGATACTGGCGCTGGCAAGTACGATATCCCGAGCAAGGTTCCAAAGCTTTTCCATGTCCAGCATGTTGTGGATATCATCCTTGTCAGGACCCTTGCGCCGTCCCAAAGAACAGTCCTCTCCATTTGGCAGTTTGCTCATTTTTCGTCTTTTCCTACTCTATGCTGGAGATTGCCAACGGTGCATTTCGCTCAATCTTGACAACTACCTTGTGTCTGAACTTGACAAAGGGATGGTGGCTTCTGGAGCCAGAATGCTTTTCTTGTAGTAGCCGGAATCTACATGATAGTGCTATGAAGAGAGGGAATAGCCTTTTTGCAGTGAGGTCTGCCAACAAATGTCTCCTTTGATGGAAACTATCTTTGAGAGAAATGGGCATCTGTGAAACTGTTTTGTCATTTGCCCAGCAAACCTTTCCCCAACTAATGGGTACCCTCACTTTACTTACTTCTTCACTTTACAGAATCATCTCGAGATAGTGACCATCCAGGGGAATTCAAGCTGATATGGCCACAACTCTAGATGGACCTCAGCTTCCATTCTTCTATCACATACCTACGCCTAGTAGAACATCCAACTTGGGGCAACCAAGTCATGGCTACTTCCAAGGCTGGGTCTCATAGTACAAGTTTGAGTCATCTTGACCTTGGCTTAACAGGTACTGAGTTGCATGTCACTCAGCATTGATGAATGTCAAGCTCTTCCATGGAACAAACAGAGCAGCATAAACTGAACCTACAAAACTATGGCTACCTATCTAACCCTACTCACTCTTCAGCCAAGTCTTGGCATATTCTCACGTTTAGAAAGTGAAAGTAATTGAGTCGCTATTTGATGGTATTTCTGCTGGCTGGATAGGAACCTGTTTGGTTGCCACCAATGAACTTGGCAGACTTCTAGGCTTGAAGGAGTGCTAGACCCACAGGATAGCTCCGGAGATCAGATTTCAGGACAACTAAAAGCAGCAAAGCCTGGTCTTGCTTCCAAAACATTTCAAGAACCTCGCCTTTGTCAAAAGAATCAAAATTCATCTCCAAGACAGGTCAGCAACACCTGCACCTCGGCTGGCTGTTCTGATCCTTGGGTTTTCCTAGTATCCTACTACTACTAGGTACTCAGCCACTGTGACATCAGCCACTTACATTCTGTGGCGAAGAATGAACAGGATTGTGCAGCAGCACTCAGGCAGGACTGTGCGTCTTCATAAGTCTTCACAAGTCTCACGTGACTTGGTGTCTGTGTCGCGTCTCGACATTTCTCTTTTCTGTTTCCCGACCCCAGTCTCTCTGCCTCCCCCACCCTACCTTACCTCGCGCTCCATCATCAATCAACGATACCAGCCTTGGATGGGCATGATCTACAGCCATGGGACACTCTAAAAGCCTGGCAGCGGCCGAACGGAAGGCTCTAGAAGGCCGAAACGAAACCCAAGACAGCCAGATGCTCATGGAGTATTACAAAGCTCAGCATGGAATCGGCGTGGTAAGTGAAGTACCTGCCTGCATCCAAAGGGCGTTTGAGTGGATGGCATATTTGCTTTTTCCAGTGGCGCTTTCCAGCAAGTGGAGGCGCATCGAGGCGGTCCTGGACGCGTTTGTGGCATTGCAATTTGCTGGCATCGAATTGATTGCCACTGTGACGACACAGGCCTTGCTGCGGCCTTGCGGAGCATTTGAGGTGCCACTTGAGCTAACGCTTTTGGGCATCGTCGCAGACAAGCAGCTCTCCGCCGCGACCTTCGTCGACATCGTCGAGATATACCAGGCGAGGCACGAAGCGGCGTAGAGACACGTCCCCAAGCGAACATTCCGATTCTACCAGCCACGACACCACAGGCGCAGTCCACACCTCACCACCGAGTACAGCAACGCCGCCAGCCACGGCAGGTCGCAAAGACACGGTTGGTTCATTGTCCCCCGCCCCGTTATGCAGGGATGGATGCTTTACCGGGATGGCACCGACACTGACTCAATTAGCTACCCCAGCAGGACTCGATTCTCAAAGACCCATCGGCCACGCTGCCTGCTGCCGTTGCCGACAGCCAAGATCGCGCCGCAAACTTTCCTACAACAACAAACCCTTCGACTGCGATTGGGACGCCCTCCGCAGCGCTCTCTGCCGACGCGCCAGGAAATCTGAACGTTGATGGCGATGCGGTAGTAGACTCCCGACCTGAACCGGCCCCCGCACCAGGTAGCCGAGTCCTCGCGCCTTTGGCTCAGCCCCCGCGACCCCATGCCGACCCGAGGAAGAAGGTCAAGATGGACATCTCGCAGCAGTCACCGACGCAAGAGAACGACGGCCGAGACTACGAGAACGAGAAACACTACGAGCGTCCCTCTTTTGTCGAGACCAGCCCCATTTCTCAGGACCACGCTACGCCGAACCAGACCATCCCCGATGACGATTCAGGTGCCGTCCGTTTCGGCAGCCTCAGCCATTTGATCGAAACCGACACGCCGGTTGATGATGAACCATCCTCCTTGCCCGATGATGCTGCCCCAGCTATGGTCCGAGGTGCCTGGCGGAGGTCCAGCTCCCAGCAACATTCGTCCCTTCAGCGCACCAATGTCGAATCACCACTGCCGCCCACGGCTCCCCTGCCGCAGACTCCAGCGCAAGGCCAAAACCCCTTTGCTGGCATGAAGAAGCTCGGCGATGCTGCTTTGGCCGGATCTCAGCTCTTCGGCCAGACACAATTTTCCTCGGCCGTCAAGCGGTTCAGTCCGACATCATCGAGGCCTTCGCCCCCCGGCTACACCCACAACTCCATATCGCCCAACGTCGTCGAGACGTCTCCCCTCAAAAACCGATTTAACATGACGTCGCCCGATCTCATGTCATCCAGCCCGCAGGCCATTCGAATCGACCTGCCGGCGCCGACAGCCAGAGAGCGCAGCCCGAGCGACAGCGGACCGCCCGAAGACGGCACAGTACCCGAATCTCCGCACCACGCTCCATCGAGGCGGTCGGTATCCCTACCGCTAGCCACACACGAAACAAGGGCACAGTCACTGGAGAGAAGGAGGCTTGCCAGTGCCGAGGCACAGGCCAGCGAGTCGAGCGAGGATTCGGACGAATTTGGCGACGCCATACGGCGAAAAAGGCTGGTCGCCGCAAAGAAGGCCCAAGCAGACAGAGAGCTCGCCCAGCTGAGCATGACAGGACCGGACCTGCGCAGCTCCGTCGAAGTTCCGCAGACGGTTAAGAAGCCTCGGAGGACGCGGACAACGGTGGGCCGGTTCCGGTCACGACGCCTTCAGAAAGAGCCCACGGCTTCCGAGGAGGAGTTCACGGTCGCCGACTCCCAGGGACACGACGTCACGCGTCCTTCTCTCGTCTCGCGTGACATGGGTGATGCTGGTGCTGTAGGGAAGCACGCACTGGTGTCGAGCAACGAGGCGATACCTGACAGCAACGGGGCCACGCAAAAGTCTGCCTCTAACGGAGTCATACCAGCGACAGAGAGCTCCGAAAGCAGTTCTCGGCCGAAAGATCTCATCCCGGAAACAAGTCCGAGCAACACTCAATCCCGTAATGCGGCTGCAGCGAGAGCACCTTCCAACGAGCCTGAGACAGCGACCACAACCATGGTCGCCGACCCTGCACCAGATGCGGCGGAGGATGACACAAAAGAGGCCGAAGCAGCATCGCAATTGATTCCAGAGACTCCTCAACCATCGGTCCCCCAACCCTCTCGCAGGTCGAGCCGCAAGTCTCGACCAACGACAGAGGCGCATTCTGCAAAGTGTGACGCTCCATCTGTCGTGCCCGAGACTGCCGACAAAGATCCCACAGCGGCTGCAGGTGTGACCAGTGATGTGCCAAAGCCAGTGGCTACTACCGCCGAATCTGATGTCCCTGCTGGAAACGTGACAGGTCCAGATGTCTCTGTTGAGAACGAGACTCCCCTTCCCTCATCGCCTCCGATTCCCAAGACGCGAGGCAGGGCCAAACTCGCGGTCCAGCGGCAGGAACCCATTATCAAACCAACCACCCCGGACGCGCGTGCTGCCTCCACCACGGTCGAACCTCCCGGGTCAACCTCGACGCTGAGTGTTCTCACGCACACACCTGCCCCCTCCGAAAAGGCATATGCTGCGAGCCAGGAATCCGTCGAGCTTCCTCCACTTTCCGCAGACAGGCCAACCCGCGGGCGTCAGCTGGCCAAAGCCTCCACTCGCACATACGGCTCTCGCGTCTCCAAAACATCAGCAAGGCGCCAGGTCCGGAGGTCCACGCGTCTCGACTCCGCATCGACCGACGAGCTCACCCGGTCGCCGTCTGTCAGTGGGTTCGAGAATAGTATCATCCAGCCACCCAAGACCACCACTCGAGGCAGTCGCCTGTCAATAATGTCACACACATCCAGCGGAATAAAGATCTTTGCCGGCATGGCCTTTGCCGTCTCTTTCCAGTCGAAGAAGGGCGGCGAGAAGGCAGAACAGTACAGCCACCGCCTTGAGCAGATGCGGAATCTCGAACGGTCCATCGTCCAGGCCGGAGGCCACGTGCTGAGCAACGGCTTCGAGGAACTCTTCGCACCAAATGCTCTGAAGAGCAGGTCGACCAGTCCCGCGTCAGACAAGGCCGAAGACACTCCTCCGCTGACGCTGACGCCTTGGGCGGAGACGTTGGGCTTCACGGCACTCATCGCCGATGGACACTCACGAAAGGTCAAGTACATGCAGGCACTGGCACTAGGACTGCCTTGCATTTCAGACTGCTGGGTGACCACGTGCGTGGCGAAGGGAGTCGTGGTGGACTGGCTGCCGTATCTGCTTTGCGCAGGACAGTCGACGGTGCTCCGGGATGCCATCAGCTCCCGTCATCTCACGCCCTACTCTGCGACAGAGACACAACTTTCCAAGGTGGTCGGTCAGAGACCAAAGATGCTGGACAATAGCAAGATCCTCCTGGTCATGAAGAAATCCCGAGCCGAGGGTAGGAAGATGCCTTACGTGTTCTTGGCGCATGTCCTGGGCGCTACGCTTTGCCGCGCTCACAGCCTTGACGAAGCCAGAGAGATGCTGAGTCATCGACAAGCACAGGACGACGCTTTTGACTGGGTGTACGTGGACGAAGACACGGGCACAGAGGAGGACCTCTTTGGCCCAGCAGGGTCGCGTACAAGGGCGTCAAAAACATCAAAGAAGAGAAAACGGGCTGCCGCTGCCGCAAAGGACGACGCGGGCCCCCCTCTCAAGAAGATCAGGACCCTCAGCAACGAACTGGTCATCCAGAGCCTGATTCTTGGAAGAATCCTTGAAGAGGACGAGCTTGCGGCATGAGTCGTCCGCACGAGTATTGTAACAGTATTGGAGTCAGGGACGTCATGGGTCGGAAAAGCATATTGGCGTTTTGGAGGGAAAGCATTAGGGATGATACCTCTGGACGATGGGACAAGCATTTCCCGCCGAACAGGCTTGGCGAGCGTGTTAGATGTATCAATTTTGACCAGTAGTCAACAGTGACCTTTTCAGTCATTACAAATCGCTCAAGGTCAACATTTGGAAGAAATGTTTCAGGAATGGGCACCTTTGTTAGCATAGACGACAGACACAAGAGAGCAGGAAAATAAGAAGTCATTACCAGTCACTTGATCCAAGGGCATAAAACAGCGCGAGGGGAGATGACCAGTCTATTGATTTGTCCGAAGACTGTTTGTATCATGAAAAGCCCCTCGGAAAAGCTCGTCGCATACTACAACGAGGCTTCTTATCCAAGCTGCTGTCCAACCCGTGATACAACTAGAGATACAAACCAGGATACAGTCAGTGAAGCAAACCGTGATACAACATCATGATGCAATGGAAAAAGAGATCCAATTCTTGGTCCTCCTTCGATGAGTGGTCCAGTCTTACGCCGTGGACGTGCACGTCGACGGAGGCGCTGTACTCTACCCAAGCTTGGATGAGGAGGCTGACTACTCTGTCGACCTCCTTCTTTGTGGCATCGGCTGCCGCCTTTTCGGAGACGTGGATCTTGTGAAGTGAAGCCACCGGCTGCAAATCACAAGAGGAGGGAGCTGCCTCTGGGCAAAGGGCCCTCAATCTGGTGATCGTCAATGGTCAAATGTGTTTGTGTGTCTGGGGTGGCTCAGACGGGCCTCCCATTTCTCATGCTGACCTAATGTGGGGTCATGCCAACTATGGTCACGTGACAACTCCCGGTTCACGTGAAGTGAAGCCATCCGCTGAATATCACAAGAAGAGAGAACTACCTCTGCTGCGGTTTGCAATTGCTGTGCATCGCTTTTTGAAACATTCAAGTGCTTAAAGGCTGCTATTCTAACTATGCTTGGAGACATGCTCCCCATCCCACCTAATTGTACCTGCTGTACCCCTACTACTGAACAAGCCCTCGCGTGTCGCTGGAGATGGTGTCGTTGTCTCAGTCTTCCTCGCTGTCAACTTGCGTGTCGCCGGAGGCGTCCCATTCGTCAAAGACCTTGTTGATCGCCGTGGAGAGGTAGTCGGGTTCTTCTTCCTCCTCGACAACTTGCGTGTTGCTGGAAGCATCCCATTCGTCAAAGACCTCGTTGACCGCCATGGCGAGGTAGTCGGGTTCTTCTTCCTCCTCGACAACTTGCGTGTTGCTGGAAGCATCCCATTCGTCAAAGACCGCGTTGACCGCGATGGCGAGGTAGTCGGGTTCTTCTTCCTCCTCGACAACTTGCGTGTCGCTGGAGGGTTGAGGTTCAGCCTTCTCGCGCTCGACGGAGACGGCCGTCTCGCTGGAAGCGTGGCATTCCTCAAAAGCCTTGTTCATCTCGACGTCGAAGTCATCGATCTCGGTGGGAGATTGCACCTCGATGGAAGTCTGTTTGATGTTGTTGTTGTCGACAGCGACGACGGGCTCGTCGTCAATGTCCATCAGGTCCGACGTCTGGTCGACGAAGTTGGCCATGACCTGGTGACGTGCGACTTCGCGAGCAACATCCCGGTTGTCGAAGATGCGGCATCGCGGGCCGACGGGCTCGAGGAGCTGACGAGGCCTCGGGGGCGGCTTGTAGCCCTGGTCGGACGACTTGACCGTCTTGAGGGAAGACAGGGTCATGAAACCGCGGCTGGCTGCTGCCGGGCCAGAGAGCGCCTTGATGTCGTTCTTGGAGATGTTGGCAGAACGACGTTTGTTGGCGTAGACGGCCTTGAAGAAGGGGTTCCTCTTCGGGGCCTTTTGCTTCTTGACGCCCGCAGGGGCTGGGCGGAGAGGGTCGGCTCTCTTGGGTGTGGGCTTAGCAGAGGTCAAGGGCTCCTTGACGAGGGGAGCGGGACAGCCTTTGACGGGATCTGTCTTGACCACGTGCTTGGTCGTGGAAGCGGTGACCGGGGTCGGCCCAACAGTTGTATGAGGCTTGACAGAGTCCGAAAGGGGCTTTCTCTGGACAAGCTTCTGGGGCTTGACCTGGCCCTCGACCTTGGCGCGTGCTTCAGTTGCAGAAGACTTTGCAGTTGTAGAAGACTTGGTGGCGCAAGTATGAACAGAGTCCGAGAGGGACTTTTTCTGAGCCAACTTCTTACGGGCGGCAGCAACGTTGGAAGCATGCTTGGCTCTGCCCTCGGCCACGCGCGCTTCAGTTGCAGAAGACTTTGAAGTCGTAGAAGACTTGGTGGCGGAAGTGTGAACAGACTCCGAAAGGAGTTTCTTCTGAACAAGCCTCCTGCGGGTAGTGGTACCGTTAGAAGCATGCTTGGCTCTGCCCTCGGCCACGCGCGCTTCAGTTGCAGAAGACTTTGAAGTCGTAGAAGACTTGGTGGCGGAAGTGTGAACAGACTCCGAAAGGAGTTTCTTCTGAACAAGCCTCCTGCGGGTGGTGGTAACGTTGGAAGCGTGCTTGGCTCTGTCGGCTTCGACGCGTGCTTCAGTTGTAGAAGACTTGGAAGTTGTGGAGAGCTCCTCAGTAGCAGAAGTGTGAATAGACTCCGAAAGGAGTTTCTTCTGAACAAGCCTCCTGCGGGTAGTGGTCACGTTGGAAGCGTGCTTGGCTCTGTCGGCTTTGACGCGTGCTTCAATTGCAGAGGACTTCAAAGAAGTTGCAGAAGACTTGGTGGTGGTAGAAGGGGTCGCAGAGTCCGGGAGGGACTGTTGTTGCTGGACCGGCTTCTTTGGGACAGCGGCAACGTACGAAGTACGCTTGACCTCGCCAGTAGCCTTGACGCGTATCTCCATGCGGAGGTTGGTAGGAGCTCTAGGCTTGAGGATAGGCATCTCGACCGGTGATGGGAGAACGACTAGAGCAAAGGTGTGGTTGTTTGTGTTCCTGAGAACGTAGAGTTGAAGAGTAGAGTGTGTCTTGCAAATGCAGACGTAATGAAGTTCCTACTTGGTTATTGAGCTCTTGAAGAGATAATAAGACAAGTGATTTAGAGTCAGTGGTAGGGTGGTACACTGTGACTGTAATGGAAGGTGAAGAAGGAAGAGGGGGAAAAGCTGGTTTCTGGGGTTCCCGGGGGTTTCTTTTGTAGGCTGACGATGAGAACCCGAATGGATGAGTGATCCCGGACGGTGAGGGCATGTTCTACAGCTACCCCCTAATGATTCCTTCTCCAAAAGCCATAAAGGAACTGACGAGAGGGCAAAGTAGACTGTGTAGTTGACATCCGGCCCGTACCCAGACCCTGAGAGCTCGGTGCCGGAAGATCACTCAGTCGTGGGCCAATGTAAAATCGCGAGTACGATTTAACGTTTTAGAAGATCGTCCAGCACTGTCCAATGGAAAAAAAGATCCGCAACATGATTTTCGTGGCTGTGGGAATGTGCTTGGACGGAGGTATTCTCCCGGGAACTCTGGCGTAGAATCCCGAGAGCCTCTGGACCAGAGCGTTGAGAGTTGTGGATGTCTGCAATTGATCTGACGACATGATCAAGCCTAAACACATATGTATCAGTAAATATGCAGAGGCTGTCACAATAATCTTCGTTCTCTGGGCTATCTACTACACAACCAGGGGCTTCTGCAGCGCACCTCGAGTCGCTACTCGGGTTCCTGAAACCTGTACATGATGAGGGAATAGATACTGAGAAGATACCAACCCCGAAGGTTAGACCTGATCCACAGAGTTTGCATTAGGCTTCGGGACGAGCAGCAGATTTGGCCATACATTTCGCGTTCTATAGCGGGACTCGCTCATGGCACCACGGTGAGGTGAAACGGAAAGGACCCATTTTCATTACGTTAGTGTTGGAAACTACAGAGAGGGACGCAAAAGAGTAACAGACAAAATGACCCGAGTAAATCAAGACTTCTCATTTCATAGGTGGAGTTCTGTTCCCTCTGCCTGAGGTTAAGCAACGTACGTGTCTTCCACTACTCTATCCATACAGCGTGGAGTCATACGGTGTGCCCTTCTTGACATCTTGCTAAATTCGCTTTGGTAAAGGTCACCCGCACAAGATGGCGAGGCCAAAAGCCCAGCCAAAGCGGAGAGCATCGGACAGACACGGGGTACCTTCAACCCTGGCGGGTTTGGCGTCGGAGAGCAGAGTATGGAGTGCAAAGCCAAGACTGGAGTCCTGCAACCCTGTGTGACAAGCCATTGACGAGGTCATTCACCACTGAAGCGTATGAGAGGCAAGACAGAACTTTCTCTTGCTTAGGAGAGACTCGGGGATGCCTCTGTTGTCTAAAATTAATCTGCTATGACTGCTCAGAGAGACCAAATGCTGGCAACGTAGCTACAAAAAAGCCAAAACCCCGTAGTCGCTTCCTTGAAAGCCAACGCCTCGATCGAATGACGTGTTTAGCCGTCGTCATCCACTGAATGGCCCCCTGCCTTCATCCATGCAAGTCAGGTTACGCTACAGAAAGCCGATGAAAGACGGGACGAGAGAGCCGGCCCGAAGGATGAGATGACCCCGCGAGGGAGGCTATCGGCAAGCAAATGCAACGATGGCTTCAGCAATAACCAGCAAGTCCTCAGGCCATGACGGTCTTTCCTCCGTCATTGGTCAAACGAGATCGGATCTTGACGCGCAGAGGTCGATGGGCGAGGCGGTCAAGAACAGGCAGTCCATTCTCGGTCGTCTTCTGCTGGCCCAGGACGACGCTGGGCGCAAAGACCAGAGCCTGGCCGGTATGCAGCGAGAGAATCATGGCCAGGACCTCCGAAAGCGGGTCTTTTCCTTGGATGTTGACGGGGTTCACGGCGGGGACGTCGCCACCCTCCTCCGCGGCAGCCGTTCCGACAGACATGAAGGAGATGCCGGCCAGGTGGGACTTGAGCGTGCGGAGCCAGTCGGGCGAGTTGAAGCGGTGGACGATGGTCATGGAGCAGAGGTCCAGGAGCTTGGTCGAGACGGTGGGCTCCTGGGTCGAGATGAGAACGCGGACGCCCAGGTGACGCTGCAGGCGGATGGTCTCGAGGAGAGAGCCGGTGAGGGCCTGGCTCTCGCTGGACTCTTTGATATACTTGTGTGCTTCGTCGAGGGCGACGACGCGGCCGATGGACGACTTTTGCTCGAGGAAGAGGGAGAGGCACATGTTGAACAGCGAACAGGCCAGTTCCGCCGTGACGCAGGGGCAGGAGAGGTCGACGACGGTCAGTTGGCCAGGCTGTGTGTCCAGCAGTTAGCTTTTGTCCGTGGCTTCGAAGGGGAGGGATGTTACCTTGGGCTTCCAGTCGATCACTTTGTCCGCCGCGCGACCCTTCTTGATCATGAAGCTCTCGAGGGTGTCAAGGCGCTGCTGGAGGGGGCCCATCTGGGCAGGGGTGAGGTTCTCCTGGCCGAGGTACTTCTTGAACTTGTCGTAGCTGAAGCTTCCGCCATTGTTCTGCTGCATCAGACGCATGTCGCGCAGGATACGGTCCACGACCTGCATGTAGAGCGGCTTGGAACCATTCTCGCCGACGGCCATGAGGTGGTTCATGCGGCTGGTGTTGAGGTCGCCATTGCTGAGCTTCAGCTGCTCAATCTTGACTTTAGGCACGCCGCCGTAGATGCGCTGCGAGATTGTCAGAATTGTGAAAACTTTTCGTGTGGAGACGCTCAGAACAGGAGGAAAATACCTGAATGGTACGAAAGTTGGTCGGGGCACAGAGAATTCTGACCGACACGCTCTTGTGGGAGGCGATGAAAGCAGCCTCGCAAGGGAGACCGCCAGAGTCAGAGACGAAGCTGTCGTAGTGAAAGACGATGCCCGTGAGGGGCTGGGGCAACTTGCCGAGCTGGCTCGGGATGAGGCAGTTCTCGAGGAGACACGCGAGGGTGTTGCTCTTTCCGGAGCCCTGGCTTCCGCAGATGAAGGCGCTGGAAGGGCACGTAACGTTGTGGAAGAGTCGGGCGTCCGCCGAGACGGACGAGTCTTCCGAGATGGAGGCTCCAAAGAGGCCGTACTGGGTAGGAGCCGACTGGTCGATCAGCGGGACAGTCAGCAAAGGGCTGGAGAGAACCTCGTCCTTTTGCTGATCCTGGGGGCTCAAAGCAAGATGCGCCATCTGAACGGCGACATCGTCCAGAGAATTGGCTTGAGGCTTGCCATTGGAGGCCATGGCTGACGGCTTGTTGTGGTTCTTGACCATCTCGTCGGATTTTCTGATGCGTCAAAGTCGTGTTCGATGAACGAGAGCTTGGAGGATGGACGGAAGAGTTTTTTTGAGGAAGAGAAGATTTTCTGATTTGAGAAATAAAAGATTGTGGCTTCTGAATTGGTAGCCCTCGTCGCCATGTCTCCATCAGAACACAGCGGTAGATGACGGAAAGATGTTGCTGATCGTGAGTGCTACAGGCGACAAAGCAGAAACCAGATACAGGTTCAGACTAGTGAGTAGAATGATAGGGCGTCTGGCTACAAAGGGCCAAGGTGGAGGTTCTTTGAGAGCATGTCACTTGGGAGTCGAGTAGGCAAATGAATGTCGACAAGGCCATGTTTTGATGAGGCAGGTCTCACTTCCTACACTTGTGGTTGAAACTAGAAATGGTGTGTTCTTCTTCTGTTTATGTGTGAATCATCCATAACTAGATTATCAGGACAGATCTTGTGGGAACGAAGCTGGTTTAGTTGCAAGCCCACCATAGCCTTTGCTAACAACATACTCTAGCAGAGTCTCTAGGGCCAGGGCACCGTGGCAGATGCATCACGAGATAATTTACCCACGATTTTTGCGTCACTGTGGTCGTCCCCTTTGTCAAAAGCAGACGAACGAGCCGGGCAACATGCGGAAACTTGGCAAACCATACCCACAACGAATACCTTTTGGTAGTAACTGAAGGTGTAATACCACCTGAAGCATATAGCTTCGGAGTGGGTCTTCGGGCCGGGCATTGGCACCGAGGACTCAGTTCCTGTCCCGATCGACACCAGGGACTGCTTGCTAAGTGTTGGCTCCATGTTGCTTCTGGCTAGGGAGCCTGGTCGAGTTGGAATGGGCCGGCGGCCGCTCACACCAATCTGTAGCTGTGGCGGCAACTGAAGGCAGCACATGGCAGTACTGTGTAAGTCGGATGCCTTTTTGCCATGCGCAGGAGTTGCGACCCTTAATCATGCTTGTGTTGGCAGTCAAGGTGCACCTATTCGTGTAATGGAGAGCACAGCCCCTGCGAATGACCAGAGACAACAACATGGTTCTCCGAGCTCTCACCGAGGCCATCATCGAGAGTCTTTGGAACCGACTCAGGAACCCGACGCAGGAGTATGTGTCAGGGTGCGCTACTCATTCGGACTGCGTATATTGTGGCCCCCTTACATCAATATCGATAGCACGTATCGACGTCGTCGCATTATATATCAAGCACTTCTTCCCACGCCGCTATCGATCCTCATACCTGAACGGCGAGGAGTGAGAACGAGGAGGAGAGAGCGTACTGATTCTGGGTCCCGGAGGCCCAGGCAAGCTGTCAGAGTTTCGCAATGGAAGAGTACCACCGGGTTCCATTATCAAACCGACTAGGATGGTGTCACTTCTGTCTTTGATGCTTTTCAGCGATAAAATGACTCTTACTTTCTCAACACAGTATTACAATTCTCTGTACAGACAGTAAGAACGGTAATGGTCAAGCCATGACCAGGGAAGAAACACATACTGCGTACATCGGCGCCCACGGGAAAGGCAATCAAGGTTACTCTGCGGCGATCATTTCTGCCAAGTCCGATTGGGTGGGTGTCGTGTCAGGGATGGAGCCTACTCAGCATAGATCTCCCCGGGTCTGATGGGTCGTGCTTCTCTCCGTGTGGGAGAATGATCCGCGAGAAAGTTTCCGTCACCTCAGACTTGATGACATCTCATCATTAAACGTGGCCAGGGAGAACTTCTCAGTTGGATCAGATCCACAGAGCAAGTCTTTGATTAGGCGCGATCATGGCTTTTGCGTGTGCGTTTGCTCATCTTTGATGGTACAGCATCTCTGGCGAACTCGCCCACGATCTTTTGCTGAAGCCATTGGGCTGATGGAAATCAGACGGAAGAAGTCTATTTCCTCGCTCGAGTTTGACTTTCTGACTGACTCGCCCGCTTGCAAATGCGACACCATCGGAAACGATTCTCCAGTAAGGACGGCAGGCAAATGGCGTACCGCCTCGAAATGCGTAGCTTTGGCGTCGGAAATCTTGTAATGACCACTCAGGGAGAGCGATTCCCTCGGAAATAAGCACGAGAATAATTCCAAGGCGCTTCCTTACCCTACATTAGTGTTACAATATCCCCCTCTTGATGCCGGCAAGGTGGTTCACTCCTTGTTGATGCCCCTCTTCAGCAGTCACCAACCGGCTCTGTTGACCACGGTCTCCTACGTCACCCATCAAAACGATCCTACATTCTTTCGACTCTACAGATGAGGCCAATCCCTCTATCCCTCTCTTTCCAAACCAATGCGAAGCATCGATTATGGAGAGGCGGGCCTCCATGTCCTCGGCCCCCGTGACCTGTCCACAGCTGCACAGGTGGACGGCCTGAACACCATCAACATGGTCTCGCAGATTCTGGCCGTGTCATTCGTCAGTGTTTTCATGGCATTGCGCTTTTGTGTGAGGATTTTCGTCGCGCCTCCCTTCCAAACCGAAGATTGTACGTCCACATCGATTGAGCCTCGCCTCATTGACCTTTCGACTCACGTTTCATTACCCTAGACTTGGCATTAGTGGCTTGGGTGCGTGTTCAAGCAGGTGATATTCTGAGTGAATAGACAACTAACACATCAAAAGATACTTTCACTTGGATACACAACTAATTCAATCGAGAGTAAGTGACCTCACATCAAGGCGAGCTGCGCACGCTGACAATCGCGTCGAAAGTGGGCCTCTCGGGAGGAGGACATCACATATACGACCTCTCGGCGGAAGAATTGAAGACGTTCAAAAAGGTAACCCGCATCCAGCCCTCATGAACGTCTGGCTAACATCGATCTTGGTGGTGTATGCCATCTCCCTTGTGTACAGCCCCTGCTCTTACTTTACCAAGCTCACTCTCCTGTGGATCATTATGCGGGTTTTTGGGCTACACAAGAAGACGATTGCTGGAACATGGGTTTTGATCGTCGCCTTGACGGCGTATACGCTCCCGATTCTCTTTCTCAAGGCTTTCGTGTGTCGGCCGGTTGCTGGATATTGGGATCCGGCCGTGCAGACCTCGTGCTACGACCAACAAGCCATGTTCGTGGCCGACACGGCCGCCAGCGCCATCACCGACGTGGCGATACTCTGCTTGCCGATCCCTGTTGCCGGGACCCTCCGAATGCCGTGGAGCAAGCGGCTCAAGGTCATTGCCATGCTCGGGTCTGGGGGCATCGCCACGGCAGCTAGTGTCGCGCGACTCGTTTTGGTTGTTGCGATAAAAAGCTCGGGAGATTTGTCCGTCGACCTGATCCGATTCAACCTGTTGGGGTACGCACGCCAGTCGATTTCATTCAATGCATTAACTGGCGTGACTGACGATGTCTATCAGAACTGCGGAAGTCAGCATAGGCTTGATGTGCGCGTGTCTGCCCGCCTTTAACCTTCTCTACCACCGCCTCTTCTGCCGCTCGCCCGAGTCGAGCCACGCCAGTGGCGGCAGCAGGATCATCGAGCTGAAGTTTCTGAAAGGCAGCAAACTGAGGACGGATCGTCTGACACAGCCAGACACGCCCTCGGCTCCGGGTCCACAGCCACCCTGAGGATTGTGGCGGGAGAACTGGACACGTATTTGATGATTGTAAGGAGTTCACGGGATGTTATGAACGATTGTCTCGAACCAGAGCAGTTCGTGAGGTAAAAGTATCGGGTGGCTCAGACTTTTTGAGCTCTTCAACCGCAAATCAGCGTTTATCTTTAGGCCATCATCCAGTCCTCACATCCTAGTATAAACTACCGTATCACGACCATAATTGTACGTTTACCTTCACGACCCAGATGTCCAGAGCCAACAAACTTTACGACCTGAAACACACATCTTCTGGTGTCAGCTGATAGGATGGTGGGTGAAGCTTGGATGCCAGATATCGCGGTGTTGGTATTGATGTCGTTACAGACAGCTTAGAACCGGTAATGTGGGCGGACTCTCGAGGGTGTGGTTGAGAGAGTAAAGTAACTGGCGGATGGCGGGTGTCATGGTTCACGCCTAGTCTTCGCGTTCGGCAAGGGAGCAAGGTTGGCTGGCGTTGAGAGTCAGAATACAGTTCTGGGTGATGCTTAGAAGAAGCAGATAGCAGTAAATGGAGATTTAATGTGATTGAACTTCACATCTCCGCGCTTTGAAGGCCGTCTGGCTGTCGAGGTCGAGCAATGTCTAGCATGAAGCCGATGGCCGCCGAGCAAGATTGGAGCGAGAATATTCTACCCACCGTTAACGTCAGGTAGCCAATACTCAAATCTTATTAAACTTCAAGTCATCTTTGGTTTCTCCCATTGCGCTAGGGCCCTGAGCCTTGGACTTTGGTCCGCGGGACGCATTGTGACTGGCCTAGATAGAACCAGGCCGGCAATCAACGACTTGGACGACAACGGGCGGGTTGACGTCAATTCCGCGAACAGTAGAAGGAGATGGAGGAGTGGGAGAAGTATAAATCTTGACCAACACGTTGAGCTTCATGATGTTGCATTACTGGGCTGTACATTTCTCAAAATTCCTGCGGGCTTGTGAGTTGCGACATGGCCAGGCGTGATGGAGCTGATTGACGATGAGCGCTTACTAGTT
Organism: Colletotrichum trifolii; assembly: GCA_004367215.1. Classification (NCBI taxonomy): domain Eukaryota; kingdom Fungi; phylum Ascomycota; class Sordariomycetes; order Glomerellales; family Glomerellaceae; genus Colletotrichum; species Colletotrichum trifolii. Next base: position 495,926 of record RYZW01000011.1, read on the forward strand.
GTCCGAATGTGCTTAGAAACAACGAAAGCGCCGCTGCTCTAGTGCGGACAAATTCAAGCAAAAGGCCTCGCAAAACACACTACTCCTCGGAAACACTTCTTTCCACTACTCCAGTGTGCGAAATTTCGATTCTGTTGGCGGAGAGACAGAGATCAGCCACGTCACTCATGGAGTCATAGCAGAGCTCGTGGCTTGTTCCGAGGTTACGCGCCGCCTTGGCTATCAACATCTACATCAATCAACTCTTCATCAACACCTTCTATTGACCGAAATTCTTGGAAAGCAGAGATAGCGTCGAAGGCGGGCCGATGAAAGTCCGGGTTGACCATCTCGGGAGCTGAGTCACATACGAGGCCGTCGCTGGCCGAGGAAATTCAAACTTGGCTTGAAGGACATTTCGTCGCTAGAGGCCATTCTCCATCGCTCACAATCGACGATGTATCCGAAACCGCCGAGTCATTGCGTTACCAAAACCCCCTTACCTGCCCAACATGAGGGCAGACAAAAGCTGCTGGACGTGCAAGCGTAAGCGACACCACCGAGGATAACGGCGCGTCATACTCACGTTTGTCCTGACTTTTAGAGAGAAGGATTGGATGTGATAGAAGTATTCCGCACTGCAGCAATTGCGTCCGAACAAGGAGGGCATGCGAGGGCTACGGAACACGGCTGAGCTGGCCTGACCAGCTTCGTAGCAGGCAGAAAGATCACGTCGTCTGTGCTGTGGTTGAGACTGCGGGCAGCGTCAAGAATTCACCGAGTGACACTCCCAGAATTCTCAATGCCACTTGGAGAGACTTCCTTCTTGCAAGTGAGCGACGGCTCATGTGGAACCAGGTCATGGATCATGTATCTCCAGGACCAAGCGCCTCTCTCGCCTGGTACCCGCCGCCCCTTGTCGATGACGACGGCATGCTTCTGGCTTATTGTACTGTTTCTGTCTTGTCACTTTGATCATGGCGTCTGACTGACGGGTGGTAGATGAGCATACCATAGCACCAATGTGCTCGACGACCCGGGCGTCGAATGGCTTCCGGTGTCACATTATTCCCATGGTGCTGTCTAGTCGAGACGAGCCCACACAAGCCTTGTGCAACGCAATCCTGGCCATCGCAGCTCATCATCGTCGAGGAGCAGTCGCCGCGTCAACGTACAAGATGAGGGCGATTCGAGGACTTTACAAGACGCTCGACAGTTCGTCTCGCAACGCCGAGATGCATTTGGCTACCATCCTGATGCTCTGCATGTACACTGTAAGCTTTCCATTCTCTGAAGCTGATCCAGACGTCTTCTGTTGACAACGCCAAGGTATTTGATGAGCACGAAGCCCAGTTCACCCTGCATCTGAACGGTGCCAGGAAGATATTGATGAGCCTGACGCCGCGTCAACGACAAGACCCAGTGATGAAGTTCCTCATGGGGTGGATGGTCTACTACGACACTCTTCGCGGCTTTGCTCAACCTTCTCGGGGCGCTCTAGATGAAGTCGACCGATTCGAACTCATCCAAGAGCTGCAACCTGACTCTTGCGAGGCAAGTGATTATCTTCTCAGTAAGCCCTTTGCTAACAGCTCAGAAGGTAGCTGGCCTGTTTGGCTGCTCGATTGGCGTCTTTGACGCAATATCAATCATCAACAAGATACGCAACATGATATTGAGGTCGAATGGGAGCGGCGCCGAGAGCAGCTTGGTGCAGTTGCAGGCGGTCGTACACGAGAAGCTGCGGAACATGAGGCATTTCCTCAGCCCCCGAGAGGTTGCCAGCTCCACGAGCGACCAGATCCGAGACGCCAAAGCCACCGCAGAACTGTACCGTCTGGCGAGCCTGCTGTACCTCCAACGCGTCGTCCCCGCAGCAGGCGACGAGAAGAAGCGGAGCGGCTACTTGGAACAGGCGTTTGCGGCGTGGAACAGGGCGCGGGTGGCGACGAGTCCCTGGCCCGTCTTCATGGTCGCGTGCGAGGCGCACTCGGAGGAGCAGCGCAGCTACATACTGGACGTCCTGGACCGCATGGACAGGGTCAGGAATGTCGGCAACGTTCGCGTGATGCGGACCGTCATCGAGAAGATTTGGGTGCAGCAGGATCTGCGGGAATCGGTGGAGGAGACGGGAACGGTGCCGTGGTGGCTCTGCATAGAGGCTGATCTGCCGGTTCCCTGGTTTGCGTGACGCTGTTCGTTGGACGCTGTCGTGATAGCTTCATGACCGTAGCCCCGCCGTTCCAGCCTGTGTTTGCTTATCGAAAGCGTTCCCCACATAGAATGAACTTGAAACTCAAACATTCAGCAAAGCTACTTTGTGAATAATCTCCTGGGGGGACAAGCCCTTTTCTACCTACGTTGTCAGACCCTTCAGAGTGTTTTGTCAGCGGAGCAAAGTCGTCGGTCGACCTGATCCGGCGACTATCCGCCCATCCTGCAAGTCTATAGATCGCATCTGACTTCCTCGGCCATCATGTCGCGCATCGCGAGTGGGCGACAAGTCGACCACGAAGCCGAGTCACGATGCCCTCGGGCGGAGCAGAGGGGTCGACGGTGGGCCGGACCCCGGAGCTTATGCCGTTGGGCCCGCTCGCCCTCTCACATCTTATACCCGATTAGGTCCTTCGACAGGGAACAGGGTCGCAAACAGTTGCCCTCTGTCGGAACGCCAAGGCAGACGACATCGGACCGGCAGTTTCGCGCTTTCTCGGGTTCCCGTGGCGCATCAGCCTGCAAGTCAGACTTGTATAAATACGGGAACTGTGCCAGAAAGTACATCAAATCTGCGCAAAGCCCATCCATCAGCAGATACTCGAGACAGATCTACCTCTCCTTCACGCCAGCAAGACTCCCGAATTCCGCGCCCAACATGGCCGCCCCAGCAACCATGGACGCTCCCCAGCACATCCTCCAGCTCCTCGCGGAGCTTCACCAAAAGTCGCTGGACCAGGAGGCCGTCCTCTCCACGACGGGCAAGGTGTTCTCGGCCAAGCTCATCGGCGACCTGGAGGACCAGCACAGGCAAGACAAGGCCGCGGACGAGTTCGACCGGCTCATGCTGGACAAGTTCATCGCCCTGGACGAGGACAAGTGCCGGTTCGCGTACCATCTCATCAACGCCACGGGCGCCACCAACGTCGTCGAGGCCGGCACGAGCTTCGGCGTCAGCACAATCTACCTCGCGCTCGCCGTCGCGCGGACCAAGGCCTCGACGGGGAAACCCGGGACCGTCGTCGCGACGGAGAAGGAGACGCAAAAGGCCGACATTGCGCGCGGGTACTGGAAGCAGTGCGGCTCGGCCGTCGAGCGGGAGATTGACCTGCGCGTGGGCGATTTGCTCGAGACGCTCAAGGAGGGGTTGCCGCAGGTCGATCTCGTGCTCCTCGACAGTGAGTTTCCCGTCCGCCGCGGCGTGGGCTGATGAGCGTTTTTCTTTCTTTTCTTTTGCGAGGGGGCTGATTCGTGTGAAAAGTTTGGTCGGCCCTCGCGCTGCCGACGCTCAAGACGGTTCTTCCTCGACTTCGACACGGCGCGGTGGTGCTCACTGACAACACGATTTCGGGGGCAGAGGGATACAGGGACCTGTTGACGTTCTTGCGAGAGCCGGAGAACGGGTTCCAGAACATGACCTTGCCGTTCGCCAACGGATTTGAGATGAGCGTCTATCTGCCAAAGGTAGAGTAGACGATTACGGCAGTACGGTGGCCGGATGGAGCATGAGGGATTTCAACATGGCCAACTAGATTTCCATAATAATTGCCATGGCGAACAAGGAAGAAAATGTGTGAGATGGTCACTGTTCTGTATTGTGACCATCATGTGAAGCAAACCCCGAGTGAGTCATCTTACGTACTACGTACGCACGCGAGCTCACGAACTCGCCGCCCACTCGCCGGGTCACCACGATCAAGTAAGAGACGATGTCTTATTCCTGATTTTTTTTTCTTCCTTCACAGCTACGTACACTTTGAGGGCTCTGTTTAGTACCAAGTCCACGAGGAAGGCGATGTGAGTCACACTAAAAACCGCAGGTCGTCAACCGAGGAGGGTGGGTTGCAATGCTGTTCACCTCTGAACTCTGATACCCCAGTTGCAGTCTTGATGAGACTCTCTGAAGCCTGAATCAGTAAGGCCATCTCCTCGGCTGATCCACTTGATGCAGAACGAGGTATGCATCTGCGATCAGAGCTTATCGACTGGTTAGCGCCGTCGCCTTGGCCCCAGGGGAGCTGGTATGACTCTTGGACGTCTCCTACTAATTAGTATTTAAGCCCGGTTGACTGGGCGCCCCTCACATGTGGCCTCGGTTTCTGATTCGTCTTCAAGCCTCTGCTACACACTCTTCACACCTGCGAGATCCGACATGTCCTCTCCTCCTCTCCCATCCTACAACGTCTTGGACGCCATAGGCAACACCCCAGTCGTCCAACTCAAACGCATCGTCCCCGACAACTGCGCCAATGTCTTTGTCAAGCTGGAGTTCATGAGCCCGACGGGCTCCTACAAAGACCGCATGGCCAAGTCCATGGTCGAGGAGGCCGAGCGCCGCGGCGACCTCACCCCCGACACGACAGTCGTCGAGGCCACGGGCGGCAGCACCGGATCCTCGCTGGCGTTCGTGTGCGCGGTGAAGGGGTACAAGTTCACGGCTCTCTCGTCCGACGCCTACGCCAAGGAGAAGCTGCAGACAATGGCCGCGTTCGGGGCCGCCGTCGACATCACCCCGAGCCCGTCGGGCCACACGACGGCGGACCTCATGGCCTCGATGAAACGGCGCGCGGCGGAGCTGGGCTCGCGCGAGAACTTCCTCCACACGGACCAGTTCAGCAACCGGGACGCGCTCGTCGGGTACGCCGAGATCGGCCACGAGCTGGTCCGGCAGCTCCCCGGCGGCTTTGACGCGTTTTGCGGCGCTTTCGGCACGGCGGGCATGACCATGGGCGTGTCGGGCGTCATCAAGGCCGACAACCCCGGCGTCCGCGTGGTGCTCCTGGAACCCTCGTCGGCGGCCCTGTTGGCCGAGGGTCGGAGCGGGTCGCACGGCGTTGACGGCATTGCTCCGGGTTTCATTTCGCCCCACGTCGATCGGGAGTTGTACGACGAGGTCCGCACTGTGAGTGAAGACGACGCCAGGCACATGTGCCGTCGACTGTGCAGGGAGGAAGGTCTGCTGGTCGGGACGTCTTCCGGGATGAACATCGCGGCGGCCATTGAGATTGCGAAAGAGCTGGGGCCGGGGAACAAGGTCGTCACGGTTGCTTGCGATACTGGGCTGAAATATCTGTCCGGGTCTTTGTTTGCGCAAGAGTGAGACTCTTTGCAACAGCAGATTGAGGGCGGAAGATGGATAGCCACCATGATACTTGAACAGAAACGAGACTGCTGCAAAGATGGACCAACAACTGTCGTGTCCGGGCCAACCCTACTCAATGCTTTTGCAATAAGGGACGCAGGACAGGATTTGTGCAATGCATTCTGTATGTCTGTCAGTAAGCACAATTCTAGATTCGTATTTCAAAAATTCAAATCTATTCTTCTTGGGCTACCGACGACAATCAACAATCATGGCTAATGCATGATTCTTCACCATTGGACTACGTCCCATCATCACTCGACAACCTCCACATCCGACGTGACGGTATTGTTGTAGGCAGACACATCCCGATAGTACAGCTCCTTCTCGGCTCCGTCGCGCTCCAGACCCTTGAAAGAAAAGATTTGGTGAGTCTGGCCAACCCCAGACGTAACAGTGTTGTCCCCGTACCGAGAGTAATTCGCCGTACCATTTCTGTCTGTATCAATCAAGCTGCCCGCGAACTTGTGCCCCTGTTGCTCAAAGTACTCGAGGCCGGTGGGGTAGACGGTGTTCCCATGCACTTCAAGCTTGAGCCCTTGGTCGAGCTGCGCCCAGAGGGTCAAGTTGCCCTGCGGGAGATGGGTGGTCGTCGTGTTGCAGAACAGAGGGTACGAAAAGCTGGTGTCGTAGTCCCAGCCAGGTATCTTGGCCGATTCGTGCCCGGTGGTCGAGAAGGCGTTGATGGCACCGTGGCCGTTGAGGTAGATGCCTCCCGTGTTGGAGTACGAGAGGCTCTGCTTCCACGTCGCGGTGCCGTTGCGCTTCTGGGTGCTGAGCTCGGAGGTGATTGAGAACTCCCGCTTGACGGACAGCGTATAGTCGAGGCTCGAGTTGAAGCCAGTCGCGTTCTGCGTCAGGGCTTGGGTGAGGTCGATGGCCGGCTCTGCGTTGCCGGTCGGTCCAATGACGCCCGTCGTGATGCTACCCTCGTCGTCGAGCCACAGGAACACTTTGCCAACCAGGTACCAGCTACCCTCGGTGCTGTTCGAAAGTGCCGCACTCGAGGAGCCATCGTCGACTAGACCGACGACCTTGATACTGAATGTGTGGCTTTTCCCATCGCACAACAGGGGAAGCCACGGACTGATGTCAATCTCATGGTCTCGCAGGTCGAAAGCGTCGATGCCCACAATGGGGCGGTGGAGCTGGGGCACCACGCCTCCGGTAAAGACGGTGGGATACGGCCAGTTCACGCCCGCCAACTGCCCGTCGATCAGGACCTGGACCTCGCGGAACGGCGAGTAGCCTGGGTACGAGCCGATGTCGGGTTGGAAGGCGTCCACGGCCGACTGAGGCACGTTGCCCCACCAGAACTCGTCGTTGCCCTGGGCCTTGACGTTCACGGAGAAGACGGCCCGGTTCACGTTGCGCGGGAACTCGAGCGCCGCGGTGGCCTTCTCCTCGGGGTACGTCCAGTAACTGGCGGTGGCCGGGCTTTTGCGCGCAGATACGGGGAGGATCAGGTCGGCGGGCGCCTGGCCACCGCTCTGGACGCTGCTCTTGAAGAAGGTGGCCGTCAGGGTGGAGTTCAGCAGGCCCGTGTAGACGTCCGTGACGACGTTGTCGAGTTGGAAAATGAGCGTCTGGGGCTGCTTCCAGAGCGACAGGTAAGGCGTGGTGTCCTTGAGCCAGGTCCAGGTGATTCCGTAGGATGTCGGCTCGGCGGTGGACGTGGCGAATATTTCGACGTTGCTGAGGTAGACGGTCCCCCAGCGGTCAAACTGTCTGCCCTTGACGTTGACGGTGAAGTTGAGGACGACGTGGTCAAAGTCCATGTCTGGCGGGGTGTAGTCTGCCACGAAAGGGGTGCCGTAGCTGTTGGCGAACTGATGGTCCATCAGAGTCACCGTGGTCGACTGGCAGCCGGGCTGGATGACGGGCTGCGCCACCTGAAAGGTATCGAGCAAGGGTGTCGTCGCCGCGGCTGGAAGGGGACTCGTGCGGGTGGCAGCAACGTCCATGTCGTAGGCGATCCGACCGACTTGCGCCAGCAGACTCCCTTTCTTCTCGTCGTCGGAACTGCGACTGTCGAGGTACCGCGGTGAGCGACGTACGTCATCCTGGACCTGCAACACGGTTCCGCCGATTGAGGACACGAGCAATCCGAGGACAACAGTCCTCAGCAGCCCTTTGCTGGGACGATTGGCAGAGGACGCCATTTTGTAGGAACGTCTAGTGTCCAAGTTGCTGTCCCACGAGGCCGAAGCAAGAGGGTGAAGGAGAGAGATGGCGTCTCGACGAAATCGGCGGAATGCGTGCTTTAGAGGGGTTGCGATAAGACGACACGAGGTTGCAATCATGGTCCGAATGTCGTTATCCAAACGGCAGTCCGGCTTTAGCCGAGATGAAAGAAACACGGCCAAAAGAGGCAGGTCGCCATCCGAAATTCAAGCTTCGTCAGCTCGGGGCAAGGGGGCCGATACGGGCGCTTACCGGGTCTTTCCCGGCTACCATAAGCGCGAAGCGGCTTTCCGATCAAGGACAGCTCGTATAAGGTGAAGAGGATATTCGGACAGTCTGAGGAGGGAGCATCTGGATCAGAAGGATGGATCTCCGGTAGTATCGTGATGAGAGGCTGGGGAGGGTATAGTTCACCCGACCATTGGGTCCTTAGTTCACCTGACCTGACCATTGGTACTGACCTGACCTGACTATTACTATAGGGTACTAGTCCTACTTATTTTAAATGAAAAATAGGCCGCTAGATTCTAATTAGTTTAAAAATATGGGTTAGGATAATAAAGTTAGGGTTAGGCGTTAGGGTTAGCTATTAGGTGTTACTTAGGAATATAATTATTAATACAAGCCTACTTAATACCTTACTTATAAAGCCCTATATCATTTAAAATAAGTAGGACCAGTACCCTATAGCAATGGTCAGGTCAGGTCAGTACCAATGGTCAGGTCAGGTGAACTAAGGACCCAATGGTCGGGTGAGATGTAGTCTCGAGGCTGGGGCCACAGAGACTGTACAGCAATCAATCTAACTTTCAGCCGAGGAGGCGAAGCTTGAAGGGATACGTGAAAGATCTGCATGTCTCTTACTGATAAACCACGTCAGCATCCAAGGGGTCATTTGCGTTGCTCGCTCGTGTTGTCTACGCATCCGTCATTTCTCGTCGCTCTCGTCCCTCACCAGTGACGTCGAATGTCAATGTCACTGTCATCTTTCCTTCAAAAGTACTACTAGACATGCAAAGCTTTACATGACCTGATTGGTAACCAGCCACCCATCAGCTGCTGCTGTAGCAGGTAACGCGCTGGAGTATACTCGTTTTCTCATTAGACATGGGGCTCATGATGCGTTTCTCGAGTGGGAGAAGACGGCAGTCCTCTGGATGCTGCTTTACCTGACTGTCGCTGAACTATCGCGGGACATGGTTGGCTTTCCGGTTGGGTAATACCACACACATCTGGCCCACCAGAGCTTTGTCCGGCCCAGGAGTAAAGAGACGCTGAACTCTTTTCTGTTGGACTTTGGGGCAGCTGAGTACCCGGCGCCTGAGCTTCAGATAAAGGCTCAAATTTGGCCATTCTAGGCTTTCCTCCAAAACAACACAAGGGTATTTTGAACGAGTTCTCGACACACGACGCAAGACCATAACCACAACGTCTCCGCCCACTTCTCAGTGTTGCTCCAAAACACCCACAATCCAGTCCATGGCCTCCTTGCTCTCCTTCAATCCATACCTGAACGTCAGCGGGAAACAGTGCATCTGCCCATCCCAAGACAGCCACTGGCCAGTAACACCCTGCTCCTTGCACTTGTTTCTGAAAATCACAGCCTCCGGCGCCAGCACGTCGTACGAGCCCGTCAACCCGTGCACGTTGACGCCGTGCCGGACGAGATGGGACAGATCAGCCTGAACCGGCGACACACGCGGGTCCTCGAAACTCCACCCCGAATCGTCCACTCCACTCGACGGTCGCGACGGCGACTCTCCATCCGCAAGCTGCCGGTCGACCGCCCCCGGACACCACGCCCTGGCCGTCTGGCGGATGGACTCGTGCGTGTGAATGGGGTCGAGCTTATCCGCATGCTCGACCGCTTCCAGTCGATGCCGCAGGTCAACCGTCGGACTGATGGCGAGCACCGCCACGGGCGGTTTCGACCTCTCGTGCTCCTGGAACCGCAGCGTCCAAGTCACCAGGCAGAGCGCAATGTTACCCCCCGAACTGTCACCCGCCACAATGACATTTTCGCCTCTTTTCGTCGCTTCCGTCAAGAGCTTCTTGTACACCCTCTCGATTTGCGGAAACGCCACGGAGACGGGACTTTTCGGCGCCAGCGGACACGAGACGATGGTCGCCCGCGTGCTGGGCAGCCGGCGCGTCAGTTCGGCGCAAAAGGCCCAATGGTGCTCCGTCGGCGGCATCTGCCAGCCGCCGCCGCCAAAGTAGATGATGCGCCGATGATGCGTGTCGTCGGCCGGTTTCTCGGGCTGGACGGGTGGTTTACGTTGGAGATTGTAGGTCCATACGCCTTCGACCTGGCTCTCGACCACGTCGCAGATTTTGAGAGTTCGTTTTGTCGCCTTCAGCTTTGTCGCGTCGCCCGGGATGTGCTTGGGTTTCATGAGTTTGGGTTTCCATGGCTTCAGAACGGCGTGAACTACGCGCGTTAGCAGATGGCGTTCGTTCCGCTCATGGACGATGAGACCCGCCGCGGGGAGGGTAGATGTCGGCTTCTCTTCGTCGAACGGTCTCTGATCTAGGGTATCCGCGTGGGTTTCGTTTTGAGTAGTCATGGTTTTGATGAAAGACCCGGGACGGCAAATGATGAGTGATAGAGGATGCCTCATGGGATCATGCAGTATTTCCATGAGAGACGGCAAGCTCCCAGCGGAAGCTTATTCAGGCAATCGAGCATGATGTTGGGCCAAGGCTGAGCCGGGGTCAAAGACGTCATATGCTCTGGGCACGCTTTGACGTCATAAGTGAGACTATCGCCAACGCTAGGCGATCTGAGCTGCTGGGACCGTTGGATTCAAACCGCTGGTGCTTATGTACTAACGAAACAACAGACATCGTTTGGAAAAAGATTAGGGTTGCTATTCGGGCGTTGACACCTTTCGACCAACTAGCCTTTTACCCTGGTGTGGGGTGTCGGTGGGCATCAGTTCACAACTCATGGTAATGCAAACCAGCTGAAGTACTTGTGCTTCGTAAAGCAAGTCTTCGCAGGACCACGTACACAGCAACGCAATCCCAGACTGCGCAGAATTTTCGTTGCGGGATGCCAGCTTTTCTCCCACTTGAACTCGAGAGCGTCGGAGTTATTGCGGCCGGGTCGGCTGATTACTCGGCTTCCGCCCCCGTGCCACCGTAGCCCCACACCGACGGCCGGCGCCGAACTGGGTCTGCTACCTTGATGGACTCGCCGATGGAGATACTGTTAGTGCCAGCCCGGCCCTTTGCCTCCCGTCATCCCCTGCTCGCTGTCTTGTCCTTCTTCCCAGTAATTACACAGTGGAGCACTTCTGTTTAATCCCTCAACTGCGTTGCGACTTTTCCATTGCTATCGAGATCTTTTTGCCTCCTGTACTATGGTATGTCACAATTATTGCGGGAGGGCCTGAAGAGACACAACAGACGACACGACGTACCGTCCTTGTCCAGAAAAGGCATCTGCTCACGATGGCATCTCAGCTCCCACAAGAAATCCTCCATTGACACACTTCATCCAGCGCATGCTCTTTCTCGCAGCACGCGACCTACCCCTCAAAGTAAGGTTCAAGCAAGTGAATGACGAGATTCGCCCCTGTGTTGCCTCGTAACAATGCCTCTGCCAATACCACGTTGCGCGAGATTCAACGGTAATTGGCCCTGGCATATAACACTCGCCATCCTTGGCCGCCCCGCACCAACTCGTCAAGCACGCACCCTTGGAGTCTTATGCGCGGTCTCTCTCAAGAAACCGCCCGTCGTCCAATCTCTGAGCCGTCTCGCTTCACGCTGGCTCCCGTCCCTGGAAAACCCGCCCGCCACGACCTGCCACCCCTTCGGCTAAGCCTGCCCTGGCGAGTCTTGGCGGTGTTGCGAGGGCGGGGGTGCGTTTGCCACGACGAATTCATACAAAATACGTCCGCGTCGTGGTGGCTGCCGTTGTTCTGTAGTCGCGTTGTTGTTGATGCACAGTTTCCGTTTGGCACATTATTAGTCGTTGCGATGGTTAAGAGTGTCACTTTGGCTGCGGCCACTGTTTTGCCAACGCTTGCGCTTGCGGCATCTGCAGGTAGCTTCGACTACAACACCTTGAGCCTCCGAGAAGTTGGCGCGCGAAACACAAAGGTAGCGAAATCTGCAGTCGAGTGTGTTGGTAAAAAAATGGTCTGATCTTGTTTTGTAGGAATGGCGCATGTGGCTGGAGCAAAACGGCGATCCCATTTCGTTCTGGCACGACGTTCCGACGTGGCCCGACGAGAGCGACAAGCAGATTGTCAACGTGGTCATCGAAGTGCCTCGATGGCAAGACGGAAAGATTGAGCTGGCGAGAGATGAGCCTCTGAGTAAGTTGGGTCAACATGTCCGCGAGTGTCGCGCTGACTCGGACCTAGACCCCATTCATCACGACACTCGGAACGGCGCGCCTCGGTTCGTCGAGAGCGTCTGGCCTCACAAGTCGTACCCCTTTCTGTACGGTTCAATCCCACAGACGTGGGAAAGCCCCAACTACGAGCACGAGTTCACGGGGTTCGAGGGCGACAACGATCCAGTGGATCTTTTTGACATTGGTCAGGAGTGAGTCGGCCTTTTTGTCGCTGTCATTCGTCTTTACTTACTGTGCTAGCCCTGGCTATGTCGGTCAAGTTAAGCAGGTCAAAATCCTCGGCTCTTTGGCCCTTGCCGATGTAAGTTTTCAGATGTCCATTTCCTGGGACAAAGTCTGACGGCTCGCAGGGAAACGAGACGGACTGGAAAGTTATGGGCATCGACATCAAGGACCCCCTGGCAGCTCTCGTTGACTGTAAGTGGCATAAATCCGAGGTTGTCATATTGGTCAAGATTCTGACACCGCTCCAGCATGGGAAGACGTCGAGGAGTACCGCCCGGGAACTGCACAGACTTTCAGAGACTGGTGGACTGTACGTTGCTTTCACCGAGTACGGATGCTAGTTGCTGACACTTGCTGCAGTACTACAAGGTTGCCAGAGGAGACGAGGTCATCGACATCGTCGGCGACTGGTACCAGAACGTCACGTTCATGAAGAGCATTCTGGAGGAGAGCCATCGCACGTGGGAGGAGCTCATTGAGGGCCAAGTCGATTCCAACGAAATCAACTACAACCAGACGTCCAGGTCGGACGTGCCAAAGAGCTTCATCGAGAAGAGCTCGACGACCAAGAAGTTCGACCTGCCCAAGAAGAGCAAGATCGAGCCGGCCGTGGCCAAGCCCGAGGCGTACAACGGCTGGTGGTACCTCGACAGTAACTACACGCTGCTTCAAGTACCGCAGTTGCCTCAAATGATGTTCAACCGGCAATCGGCATGATATAGAGACATTTGGCACAACGCGGCATCGGCATTCGTGGGGATTGGGGCCATGGCCAACTGATTAGAATACGATAGACTAAGCAGCGGATGTAGATTCGCAGGGTAAATAAGAGCAAACAGATACATGAATTGCTGTTATAAATCTGTAGAAGACCAAATACATACTCCATAATCAATCCTTTACTTCACAGTTGTCTTTCATCCTACCATTCTTTCTATTTTCGTTGATGCGTTTACTATTCCTTGGTGAGCCCGAAAGCAAGCGCGGAGAGGACGACACGGCTGATCAATCTCACCACAGAAGGTCAGAGATCAAAGTCCTCAAACTTCAGCAATAGGTCCCTATTCGAACACCAAGGCACAGTGTGGTTGATTCAGCGTGCATCGTCAACTGCAGCAGACAAGTGCCTCTGCCCGATCGCTCCTGCCGCAGAGACACGACTGAGTACGTACCGAAGAAGCCCCACTGTATTGGCAGCCCTACCCGCAAGCTTAATCTGATTTTTCCTTCCGATGATGCAAGTACCTTGCTGGCTTGGTACGAAACCGTTCCTAAAACGTCCCCACGTCGTCCATCCATCTCAACCTCTCGACTCGGCCTAGTCGAATCGTCGTCGCATTCTGACAACCCCCACCTTTCAGGTTTGACAGCATCTTTGACTTGTTCGATTGTCTTGGCATTTTTTGTCGATTTGGATCAAGTATTGACACTCGGTACAGTTCCATGGCACCGCCCTGCACGCTGCCCATCCCCGGCGCTCCGCCGAATCAACACCCTGCTGTCCCCGGAGTCTACTTCCGGCCTGACACCGAACGACGTGTCACTTCCAGCCCATCATCGTCCCCTTCCCAAGCACTGGACAATTCACTAAGCCGAGGTCCCTCGCTCAACGTCATGGCTCCAGCTGTGCTTGCGACGGTCCCGACGGACGACGTCCACGTGAACGAAGAACTTCCGCACGTCGCCACGATGCCTTTGCCGAAAAAGCCTGAAGGAAAGGCATCTAATCCGATCAACCCCTTATTATTACGGAGCCGTATGTCGACGCTAGGATTGCCTGAAGGAGAGGCATCTATTCCGATCAACCCCTTATTATTACGGAGCCATATGTCGACGCTAGGATTGCCTGAAGGAGAGGCATCTAATGCGACCCATCCCTCATCACCAACCACGATCTGGGAACGTTCATCGTCGCTAAAGTTCATTGCTCAGCAGACCGTTGAGCAGACCAAGGCCAGACGAGCACGCCTTATCGCCAACGAGCGGAGTGGGGTTGCTTGTGGGCGAGCCGGGCGGAGCAGAAGCCCTGTGACCCCGGCCAAGATATCGCACGGCGGGGTCGACAAGAAGAGCAAGAGGAGCGGGAAGGCGACCGAATCCAAGCTCTCGAGTGAGCTCGAACGCCTCCTCGTCGGTGATGACCTCCCAGCAGGCCAGACCCGAGCCCCGAACCGCATGCAGCACCCGCTCCGGGCTGTTCTCCACAACTTACCGGGATTTACCTTTGGATCGGAGCTCGACAGCGTCAAGTTTTGCGAGCCCCAACGCGTCATTGTCGGCATTAACACGCTAATGGCCGAGGGAGGCGACGAGCGAGGCAAGGATCTCGCCAAGGAATGGTTGGAGGGGTTCCTCCTCCTCACTTTCGAGACCATTGCCAATGTCCTGGAGCGCTACCGCATGTGTAAGGAGCTGGACGACGTGCCCCTCGGCTACATTACCATGGCCAGCGACGTGGAGACCAAGATCAACAGCCTCCCCGACGACCCCCTTTCAAGTCCCGACGACCCCTCTTTCAAGTCCCGACGCGCCATGGAGAGCCAACTCTGCCAGAGCAACAACCTGCAGAAACTCGTCGAGTGGACCATCAGCGCCCGTCGGCGGTTTCTCCAACACAAGCCCAAGTCCATGCCCGGCTTTGGCACCTTTGTACAGGCAGTGCAGCACGAGGGAAGCGATTTGGAGAAGCGATTGTGGGCAGCGGTGGATGCGCAGGCGAGAAAGAAGGATGTTTAGGAAGTAGTCTGCATGGAGGAATGGGTCATGTCAACGAGACGTTTTCACGAATCACGACTATTTACGGGTTATATTAGCCGCAGCCGCATACGCGACCTAAGCGTCTGGCAGGAGTTTAGGAATAGAGGTTGATTCTTTTTTGACGGCATTTCCTCCAACGTGCATTTCCTCAGACGTGCATTTCCCCTTCACCTTTTCGCAGACTCGTCACTGCGAACCCTCGCCTTCTCGACGTCGCCCAGGTCTCCGGCCACCTTCGCGACGCAGCGGCCGGGGTGCCAGACGGCAAACAGAATCACGGCCAAAACGACGGTGTAGCCGTAGATGATGACGGGCGTGTCCCATTTGCCGGTGGGAGGGGGGAAGTTTGGGTCGACGTAGCCGAAGTTGCCTGGGATTGTTAGAAGTGAGGATGGGGTGGGATTGGATGGGGAAAGGAACTGGTTTACCTCGTTGGGAGCCCATGGTGGTTCGGTTGCGCCTAATAGCGATGTGGCAGAGGGTTAGAGAAAGGGTGATGATGTTTGGTGGTGGAGGAGATACATAAGAGAGAGTATGGCACGTGGAACAATCAGTACGATGCTAACGATTGGTCGCTACGAGCTAGCGAACTAGAACCGGATATGAAAACAATATGACAATCTTCCCAGGGCGGACACACAATCGCAGATGGAAACCAGGGTTCGGGACAAATGTGTCAACGTAGCCCTCGTGGTCTGGTCGTTTCCTCCATTGTTGACGTGCATAGATGGGCCCGGGACGCCTGTCTGCTGTATGTGAACGAAGCCTTCAGATGTGCATACAGACCGTCCGAACGCCCAACGAAGCCGCAACTTTATACGGACCACACCTCGAACCTCTGTTTGGACATCCTAGGCGTATGTGATTTTGGTATTTCCAAGGAGAATTGATGCGATGCCCCTGCTCGTGGAGATGTCGGGGATGGCGTCCATGTTTCATAATTCCACGTGTCAAAGTGGGATATCTCAAGCCCCCATGCTAATCTGGACTCGTCTGCAGCGGGCCAGTCCTGTTTAGGGCGTGAAGCCAAGTCTGCTGTATCAACATGAAGGAGCTTGTAGTCCGTTCTCGGCCGAGTTGGAGGAGAGAAGCTTGTTTCGAATGCCAAAGTTGACTTGAACCTATGTCGAGTCCCACATGCCAGGAAACGACATCTCTTTACGACAATGACTCGCCGGGCTCCTCGAGAGACAGCTTCCAGAACCATGACCGGCACACTCACCTGGGGCCTGCATAGTATCCTATGTGATTTTGACGTCCGCCAAAGGAGTCACCGCTTGCGCACGATGGCTCCGGCGCTACCTCGCAGCTCGGCAATGCCAAGAAGTCCGAGGTCCGGGTTTCTGTGGGGCCATCGTCCGAGACGGCTACGGGATGCGGATGGGCCTGCACTTTGGCGATTCACGGGTGACGAGACGACAGATTTTGCGTCGGATGGTCAAACCGCGAAAGCTGTGAACAAAATCATGGACCGAGGTTGATCGAGTGTAACTCGGCGTTACCTGGTAAAGCCTAAGACCAGCGCACACATTGTCATGACGCTGGCATTCAGTCCCGTGGGAGAAGGAGCCTTCGAATAGAATATCAGAAAGCTAGCTAGCCGTTCTGGCGGTAGGCAGGTGAAAATGCAGCACACGCGTTCGCCTGGAGGTTGCAACTTGCCTGGCTGCCATAGGTTAGAGAGAAGCTTGATTATAGTCTCAACCCTGTCGTCTGTCTCGCGCGGGAAGCTGCGAATTTCTTAAAGCTTTTTAGATCATATGGCAGGGATTCTTTCGGTGCGGCGACCGGGGAACGCTGTTTTCAAACTTGTAGACAACCCCCTCCGGCAAATCGCTAATGGCTGAGGAAAGCAGCATAGAATAATAGTGTGTCGCCAATCCCGATGGTGATGGTCGATTCCCGCGTCAGCTCATATATAGTTGACAACGTCTCTTCTGTAGAGAGACTTGGCAACTAACATTCGTCATCATGCGAGGCAAAACATGGGTGCTGGCGCGGACAGATGGTGATTGGTGGCTTAACTGTTAATAACCATTATCAGACCTGCATCCGGGCCAGCGAAGGTACTTTACGGTATCTTCGACGACATCCGTCAGATCTGTAGAACAGTCAATGCAGTCTCTGCTATTCACATCGAGGCCGGCATGTCGGCAACGTGCTCCGAGAATGGTACCGCTGAAGGATTCCGAAGGATTGGACACATCGCCTGGCATGCGGCTTGCCTTGACAGGCCATGACTGTAACGTCGGTGTGGCAGAAAAGGTTGACCAGCACGTTAGGAGAGCTCCCTCAGCTTGTCGTCGCCCAAGATTATCGACCAGTCAAACAAGCCTTATCCCATTGATCCGTCATTGAGGGCTCTGCAACTCGGTTACTTGTTTCAGAAAGCGGTCTCAGCTTTCGTTAATCGGCCATTCTTGCCGGGTATTCGGGCGACCGATTCATTGATCCGTCAGATCCTGCAAACCGATTAGCCGAACAATTTGATCGACGCATAACCGATGGGCAGACGTTCCACAGACCGAAGGCGCTTGGGTCACACGCCTCGGGCTGCCTTGCAGGGGGATTGCTGGACCGGAGGAGAGACAGCCAGAACGCAGGCCGTTGATGGGAAGGATTGAGGAGAAACAGGGGGGTATGTCCGCGCCTAAAGCCCTGGCTGCTGACGCCCTGCAGTCTGACTGCGTCTCGTCAGACAGGGCCATGTCCAAATCTGTGTCGAAACATGTCAGACAGAGGCAGCTTTGGAGCGGTAGGGCAGCTTAACAAGACGCGCTGGAGGCTATGGGTAGGGAGGGATATAACAAGTAGAGAAAGTATGTTAATCCCCAAAGTAGGGATCTTAACTGTACTAGGGTTAGTATAAACTCTGATAAAGCTGTCACTTGATCCTCAATAGGGGATGAAGATTCCCATATTAGATTCTCTCTAACAAACTTCGCCCCTTGGTGCTACGATACGCTCCGGACTGAGGAGCTACGCTTTACATAACTCGGCCATGACCCCCATGAGTCGACACAGACTGCCCATTGCAAACCTTTCCACAACTCAACTACAACCGTATCAACCGTCAACATGACTCGCCGCAGGGTGCTGCTGCTCACCAACTCGGAGCACGGCCAGGCCAACGTCTTCCTCGCCACGAGCCAGGCCCTCCTCGCCGCCGCCCCAGACACGGAAATCCACTTTGCGTCCTTTGGCGGCATCAAGTCGGCGGTCCAGTCGACCTCGGACGCCGCGCTGGAGGCGAACCCCGGCGCGACGCCCATCCGGTTCCACCAACTCGACGGCACGAGCGTCGTCGAGGCGCTCCTGGAGAACCCCGCCGGCCTGATGGACATCCTGGACGTGCGGCCGGGCCCCTTGACGACGCACAGGATCCTGCCGCCCATCGCGCGCGCCTCGATGCCGTACACGGGGCCGCAGATCCGGCAGAACTGCGCCGAGGTGCGCCGCGTCGTCGAGGAGGTGCGGCCGGACCTGACCGTCGTCGACAACCTCTTCACGCCGGGGTTGACGGTCGCGCGGGAGCTGGGTGTCGAGTGGATGATCCTGTCGCCCAACACGCTCAAGGAGTTTGCGGCGCCGCTGCAGCCCAGGGGGGCCTACTTTTGGAAGTTCCCGGCGTATGTGGACAACCCCCAGGATGAATGCGTATGGGAAAGTGAGTGTCTGACCATGTCTGCGTGCAGTTTGTGTACGGCGTATCCCTTCCCCGTGCCGCTGCACCTCATCCCCCTCAACATCTTGTTCCACCTGATGTTCCTCTACTACATATTCTTCGACAAGCAGGGCGTCCAGGCGAGAAAGTATCTCAAGGAGGAGGCGCACACGGAACTCTTTGACCAGGGCGGCATTTTCGCGGACCCGCCGCCGGGGTTGAAGATTCTCATCGCCAGCAGCCCGGCTTTCGACTTTCCCGTCGAAAAGATTCCGGACAACATGATCCCCTGCGGACCCATCCTGCGACCTGTGCGGCCCGTGGGCGAAGCCGATGCCGAGCTCGACAAGTGGCTGGGCCGCGGGCCGACGGTGGTGATCAACCTCGGCACGCACTCGTGGGCGAAGGAGACGAAGGCGGCCGAGATGGCGACGGCGATTCGGCACCTGCTGGACGCGTGGCGCGAGGCGGGCGAGGAGGGCCGGCTGCAGGTCTTGTGGAAGTTGAAGCAGACGGGCGACGGGCGCGTCGAGTACGACCCGTACCGCGAGGACGGGCCGATTGCGGGCATACTGGGCAGCGAGTTTGACAACGACCTCGTGAGGGTGGTGAGCTGGGTCAAGGCGGAGCCGTATGCCCTTCTGCGGACCGGGCAGGTCGTGTGCTCCGTCAACCACGGCGGCGCGAACTCGTTCTGGGAGGCATTGTGGTGAGTTTTTCGGTTGCGTTCCCACGTTGATTGACAGAAGCTGAACGAGAGGCAGTGCCGGAGTTCCTCAGGTCATTCTCCCGGTTTGGGCGGACACGTTCGACTTTGCCCACCGCGCCGAGCTTCTGGGGATCGGGAAATGGGGCAGCAGGAAGCACGCGCCGGGGTACGGGGCCGAGGAACTGGGCGCCGCCATGAAGGAGGTTGTCGTCGGAGACGGTGCGAGGAAGTTGAGGCAAAGGGCGAAGGCGGTTGCGAAAGAGAGGGAGAGTCACGGAGAAGGCCACGATGTTGCGGCGAAGCATATCCTGCATGCATTGGCGTCATCAGGGAGATGATATTAGTGTGTTTCGTAAGCATCTCCTCAGTTATACGAGGTCGCGTTGACTGGAACTTGACCAGGTTAGTCTCGGGCTCTCTCAGTTCACACAGTTGGTTTTGATGCATTTGTCTGTCTCTGTAGAGGTCTCGAGGCTATTTTGGCCACATCTTGGAGTGACAAGCCGAGTTCAAATCATCCTGGCGAGTTTCTTCAGCCATGGCATGCGAGTCGGGTCCGTTCTCAAGATTCGACGTTATACGCAAAACAACAAAGTCACCGTCGTGATATGACAGTCAGACGCGCCAGAATGGGGCAATACGGACTAATCCCTGCTGGTCAGCTTTTTCTTAGTCGTCAAAACTAGCAGACACGACCCTACGAGGCGCAGTATTTAGCGACACGTCAGCCCTTGGACGAATTAGGCTCCGACGAGGCTCATTTCAACCTCACATACCTCTCGCTCTCGGTTGCTGATCGCATACCTCCCTCACAAGTCACAGGTCGACACCTTGCAGCAGAATCCTGGTCTCAGGCTATAGTCCATCTTTGGGCCTCTCATCCTACGCTGTCGTGCGTTGCTGGAGGTCTCTCATTGACTATCCTAGCAACCGCCTTTCGATGCACCGCCCTTCACCATGACGTCTGGAAAGGACCTCCCGCCGAAGAGAACAAGAGAAAGCACGTCAAAGGTTCGCACAGGATGCACCACCTGCAAAGCCCGCCGAGTCAAATGCGATGAATCGAAACCAGCGTGTCGCAGGTGTACAATCGGAGGCCGAAAATGCGAATACACCACGCGCGGAGCACCACCACCGCGGAACGTCATCACGATATACCTGCCTCCCACGAAAAGCCAGCCGGCCTTCTTCGTCCACGACTGTGGTCTCGACTTCTTCCACCAGAACATCGCATCCATGCTTGACGGACAGTTCGACTCGAGGTTCTGGGGCCACCTCGTGTTGCAACTCTCGCATTCGGAACCATCGGTCCGCCATGCCGTGTCGGCCATGAGCATCATCCACCGCGACGTCGAATCGTCCATGCGGCAAACGGCAGGCTACGTCGAGGCCGACCCCGCCGCCCAGCGCGAGTGGAAGACGGCAGTCAAGAGCCTGTCGGCCCGGATAGAGGCACACCCCGATTCGAACCTCGTCCCTCTGGTGTGCTGCCTCCTCTTCACTTGCATCGAGTTCCTCAGGGGCAACGCCGAATCTGCCACGCTGCACGCCCGCAGCGGCTTCAACATCCTGGCCTCTATCCACGGCAAACGCGACGCGAACCAAGCCCACGGGATATCGTCTCTCGATCTCGAAGCCATTGAAGACTGCGTCGTCCCCATGTTCTCGGGTCTCAACGTTCTGTGCTCTCTGACCGGCAGAATCATACAGTCGGAGTGGGCTGCTTCCACGCCGGAAGACTCTCCTCACAAGAACCTCAATGATTCGAGACGGCGGTTCATCGAAATCTTGGATGCCTGCGTGCGCCTCATCCGCGAGGCTACACCCAGGGCCGTGAGGTTCCAGACCCTCATGGACGATCTCGTAGAGCAGCGGAAGCTCCAAATAAAACTGGCGTCGTGGCGCGCCCGACTCGACGACCTGCTACAACGGATGGAGGCGTCCGGCACCCCGGCGAAGCAGGACAAGCTCAGTCTGCTTCTGATACAGTACAAGGTCGCCTACATCTGGATCCAGGTCTGCACCGCCCCGGCCGAAACCGCCACCGACGCCTACCGTGCCGATTTCGAGGAGCTCGTGGATCACGCGGAAAAGGTTGTCAAATCTGCCGCGAAGAGTTCGGCGCCGCAGCCGCTGTCGTTCGAGATACACACCATGGGGCCTCTGTACTACGCGGCGCTCAAGTGTCGATACCCCGCGACGCGCAGACGCGCTTTGGCGATGCTCAAGTTGGCGCCCTGGCGGGAAGGGTTCTGGAATGCCCACCACGCGTACGCGACGGCCAAGCGGGTGATTGAGCTCGAGGAGAGCAAGCTCAACGAGCAAGGGTTGCCGGACGAGACGTCGAGAGTACATGGTCTGCCGTTGCCCGACGACGAGTCGCGTGTCTATCGTATGGGCGAAGTGCCTCTAGACTTTGAGAGTTCAGGTCACAGCATCGTGCCCAGCCCGGCGTATCCAGGCACGCTTGCAGCTATTTTCCACATGAAGCCATGGGGGATGCTGGGAGAGTGGCATATATATACCGAGTATATTGAGCTGTAAGGACTAGTAGAATCTCCAACTTCTCTTCAGAGCAGAAGTGAGTATTTGTCAAGATGAACATCTTGTATGATTGCAATAAGAGCAATAGGCCAAGGTTTATTGAAAACAAATGTGCTGCTAATTAACGGTACACCGACATGGCGAAGGCTACAGAGCCGCAATTCTAATATGATCCATCTCGTATTGTGCACCCAAACGCCTCCTTCGACACATATTCAAGCGTGACTGTTCTGTTTCAAGTTGATCTCCTCCGTAGACGAGCTGATCGTAGCGAAAGCAGCCTTCCTGGACTGCTTCAACGACCAAGCCGCGTCACTCCATTGCCCGCCGAACCCAATACCGGGGTGCAGCACCGTCACCGCAAGCAAGGCTAGGATAATCATCGGTCCCTCCAGAATCATAAACGACACCTCGTCGTTGGCAATCGGCCCGTTGAAACCCTCCTGCAGCTCCGCCACGCGGTACACCGAGCGGATAAAGACGAGCACGACCGCCGCGCCGAGGGCGTACTGGAACCACGCGAACCGCTTGCTGTCTCTCAGCTCGATGAACCGCACATCCTTGCCGCTCTCGGTGGTCTTGCGCAGGCGGAAGATGAACTCCAGCCACAACCCCATAAAGGTAAAGAGCGAGACGACCTGGAACACGACGCCGGCGAGCATGGTGGCGCGGCCCGCCTCGGCGCCGTCGTGGGTGTCGGCCGTGGCCGCGATGCCGCCGCCGGCGCCCTGGAGCACGAGGGAGATGAAGTCGCTCGTCATGAAGGTGATGGCGTAGGTGCGCGGGCTGAAGCGCGAGACGGACTGCCCGTGGGCGATGACGATGCGGGAGAGGCAGAGATACAGGGCGCCGGCGAGGAAGGCGGGGGCGATTGTGAGAGGCACGAGATATCTGGAGTTGTTAGGCTACGATACTGGGGTTCAAAAGTGACCAAGGGACGTACATGATGAAGTTGTTAAAGTCAAAGGGGTTACTGTGCAGCATGATTCTGCCCACGTATCCGACCACCTCGAGCACGAGACCGCAGATCATGCCGATCATGAAGCCCCATGTCTTGTATCTGATGCCGAGAATGATTTGCGCGATGAGGAGTAGACCGAATGCTGCGGCGTAGACGGCGTTGCCGGGGAGCGTGGGCAGGTATTCCACCTGCGCACAGCTAAGAGGACATGTTTCCACGGTGCAGTTGGCGTTTGTTAGGAGAGGACAGCTCGACATCTTGGCTTTAGTCTGAATATGGGAGCTCGACTGTGATGCGGTCCAAGATGGTGTGGCGGGTTGTTTGCTGTACGCTGTACGCTGTGAGGTGTTGGATGTTTGAGTAGATGAATTGGTTCGGACTCATCATCACGACTCCCCTCCGTCTATATAATACCTTCACTTTGAGAGCTGATACCGAATTCTGAAATCCGCATTCCTTCACACTTACGATTCCGAGCCAAACCGGTTAGATCTTTACGAGACCATCGGTTCGCTGTATGCCTTGGCACCCGGCGACTAAGATCCCGAAGCGGTTAGGCATATACGAGACAGCCTCACAGCCAACATGTCCAGCCGTAATCTCGGAACTCGCAAGGAGGATTGGAGCCCTTGTTTTGGTCAGGCATCATGAGCCAACTAGCAGAACATAAGCGTTGAGCCCCCCCCTGCGGTTCGACGCGCCACCTGGCTGTGAGCCCTCGAGCTTGTCTGAGTGACGGGTCTTGATTGGCACCAAAAGCGTGTAAATGTCTGACCAAAAATAAGTTCGTGACTGTCTAGCTAAAAGAGGGAATCTTCGTCTAGGTAAGCATTCCAACTCCTGCGGCCCTGCCAGCCACTACGGCACGCTTCTGCGAAACAATCTCTAGAGCATTTTCTGCACGTATGTCTGCAGCCGCGTCACTCGACTCAGCCACCGCCTCATCACGTTTCCAACGGCCGTTGACGATCCGCCCGGCTGTTGTGAGTTACGAAACACTCATATAATCTCCGTCGGGGAAAAGGCCATGCCCCGGAGACCGTCGTGTTGTGAGGCGGCCTAGGCACCAGTGCGTGCGTTACATGCAAGGCCATGGTCGCCATTTCCATTGATCGCATCGTGCCAGGAGTTTGAAGTCCGTCGGGCAAGGGATGGGCAACCCGACGGGCCGCCATCATCAAGGCTGCCGAGCTCCTGCGGACACGGCCAACTGTCGTTACCAAGGACAGCTTTGCGCAAGGCTTGCTTCATTAGGCGTGTGTGGTTACTCGTCGGTGACTTTGAGCTTGGCAGTGATTAGTTCGCGGTAGCCAACAACCATCATGCGAACAACGTCAACGGCCCGGACACAAGGACAGCCGGGAACCCAGACTCGACTGGTGTTTCGACTGCTAGTGATGTGCTCCCAGATCACAGATAGGAGGTACTCGAGCTATCTCGATATGGAACAACGCAGCCGAGGAAGTCGCGAGCGATAAAGAGATGGAGAAGGCATTCAAAGAGTGCGAGTTGAAGGTGCAGAAAGAAGCAGAAAGGAGTTGGTGAGACAGAGGACGCAACATCTCATGGATCCTCATCTAACCACATCATGATTGAATCTTCGATTCGAAGTAGGCAGAAACACCAGTTTTTGCATCACTAAAACCTATTGCCTTGGAAACCGAACAGGATGAATCACTGCCTTGAAACGATTCACGACACGGTGCACCATCAGGATGCTGAAAAGCACGACACCTCTTGGCCGTTTTCCGCGTCGTCAAAAGTCGCCAACTTTGACAGACCCTCGTACACCCACTCTTGGCGGAGAGTCTTCCGGCACCCATGGCTTGGTCCATCGTCTGTGATTGCGTCTAGTGATTTGCCAACTTCTCTGGAAGACGAGTCAGTGTAAGTATAGACGCAGATGGGCACAAAGCTAATCCGAGCCATGGGGGCATAATTAATGGCCTCGACATCTGCAAGAAAGCTGCCATGTAGCTTGCTCTTCCGGCTCTATTACCCAAGACTAGGTACGCCCGAGATGCCTCGGTCCCCCAGAACCCTCAAGTTTTGTACCGGAACATACCGCAAACGTGTTCGAAAGTGTAACCCCTGTACAGCACAGCTCGTCTAGTCGGTTGTGTAAGCCTATATCTGACCAAGCCGGCTTGGAAGAGTCTTGCAAACCCTCAAAGGCACGAAATAGAGCGCAAGACATGAGGTTCCCATTTATAGGCCCCATGGGATTTTGAAGCTGAAAGAAGATATCGTCGATTCCATTACAGACGCACAATAGCGAAGCAAGAACCAACTGATGAAGAACAGAGATATGTCAACAATATCAAGCGTTGCCTAAAACGCCACATGTGCCGTATGAACCAACGAGTCGAGGGCACTTGCGAGTGATTACGTTGGCATGAGTTGGACATTTACTGGCTCGAAGTCGACGCCAACTTGCTGTTGGTGCTAACCAACGCTGGCTGTTGATTGTCTATACTGGCAGCATATCTCGTCGAAGGGCTCCTCCCCCTTTATAGCCTGACTCAATAACTATCTCCGTTTTCTTTATAGACGATGACATATCGAGATGAGAGTTGTTAGCAATAGATTCAAAGGCCTTCTGCATAGTCTTTTGGGCTTCCACCATCAGCTTGTCGATGCATTATTCACAGGCGAAGCTGAGTGAAGCCATTCCGGATCCACTGGGCACAGCCCAAAATCCGTTTGCGAAGATGCCGTCGACCTTCCTGTCTGGGTTGGTACTCGGTAAGTCGGATGCTCTCGATGAAAGTCATGAGATAGGCTATAGAATTGTGATTGATGGCCTAAGGAAATATGTCGCACAGAGCAACGCGGGCAATCGAGGACGTCTCCTCGTCAGAATTAGAAATTAATAATCCATAGTTGCCCAATCTGGCCATATGGCCAACTCAACAACACAGATAGACGGAAGCAATGAGGCGGCAACGGACCGAATTGAAGACCAGATCAGTTTCTGCCATGGACCAATGCCTGGAGGAAATCCACAAGAGTAGAAAAGCTTAACAGCATTGCATTGCCAACATTCACAAAGGACTTGTCAGCTTTGGCGATAGACAGATGATACATCTCTCAATACACGGCATGTTTGCAATATCCAGAAGTCCTGCGTAAAGACCATTGACCAGGCCAGAGAGAGAAGAAGCATCTACGCCGGGTTGTACTTGAGGGATACAATTCTTTCTGGCTGCAGGAAATTGAGATTGTACTCTATGGGGCTTGTCGTTACTAACAGAAGAGAATTCGCTACTGAGACTAACCAAGTAGAGGCCACGATACCAGGTGACACTCCAAAGACAAAAGAAACACGGTCGCTATGAGCGCAGTACAAGAAGAAGAAAACGATAGAAACACGCCAGCAGATGCTCAAGAGTCGCTCAGCTGCCAAGGCTGGAAACAACATGCTCGCGGAAGTAGTAGAACCCAGAAAACGCAGCACCCGGTCCGAGGAGGACGTTGCTGACAACGTTGGCCACGCCCGCCGCCACCGTCTGCTTCGTCGTGAGGAATCCGCGGTATCTCATATCATACGTCAGATACGTCGACAACGCGACGGAGGCCAGGCCGAACAGAGCGCTGCTGCTCCCAGAGAACAACAGCCCGCCCGCGCGACCGGGCGTCTCGAACGCGGTGTACAGCGCCGTGGCGATGTGCGTCGCGGCGCAGACACCCGCGGCGAAGGCGTACGTCCTCTTGAGCGGCGCGACGTCCGTCTTGTTGTACATGTCGTGGAAGGTTTCCTTCTCCTCGTCCGGGATGACGACGCCGGGTTCGGGCGGGTTGACGAGGTTCTTGACGGCCTGGATGGCTGGCGGGAAGACCTTGGACAAGCCGGCGGCGATGAGGGGAGAGAGGTTGGAGGCGACGGTGACGACCTGGCGGAACACGGGGTTCTGGATGGGCAGCGAGGCGAGGATGGTGGGCACGCCGTAGCCGAGGAGGACGGCGGGGAGGATGGATTTCGCCGTGTTGGTTGGGACGTGGCGGGCGGGGATGTTGCCGGACCCGAGGAGGAGAGTGGAGAGGCCGAGGGACGGGAGGAGGGCTTTGGGGCCGAAGAGGGTGTATGCGCCGACGCAGGCGGAGGGCCTGGAGAGGTTAGCCACGGAGAACGGGTGGTTTTCGGGATGCCTGGGGCTTACCATGTGGTGACGGCGAGGTTGTTGCCGTAGCGGTTGCCCTCGACGAGCCAGAGGGCGAGAGTCGAGAAGAGGTTGGCGCGGAGGCGGAGGGTTTCGGCTGGGGACTCGGCGGTGATGACGGAGGTGACGAGCTCACGAGAGACGGCGAGGCCGGTTTCGGGACTGGGGAGGAGGCCTCGGAGGGCTTCGAACGAGTCGACGAGGACGTTGGCGGTGGACGGTTGGGCGGTGTGGTAGAGCAGCGCTCCCAGAGACCCGACAGCCAGGATCCAAGGGGCCCAGTACGCCGCCTTGTCGACGATGGGCGGTGCTGGGAGCTCGTCGTTGAAGGGGACGAGTCTGAACCTCTTGGGCACGGGGAGTCTCTTGATGCGGTGGCTGGCCGCGGCGATGGGGATGGCAACCTTCAAGTAGACCTCCTCGCCGAGGATGGGCATGAGGTAGTTGACGACGACCTTGGACATGGGCGATCGTCCGGTAAGGATCATCTGGAGCTGGTGAGCCTCGGCCACAAGGTTCACGGCGCGCTCGTGGCGGTGGGTGTGAACTTGGGCCAGGGCGGCTTCGACCGCAGCCTCGGAGGGCTTCCGGTTCTTTTCGAGTATGTCGGTGAGTGCGTTGACGAGCAGTGCGGCGGCCTCGATGGCGCCGTTGCCTCCTTGGCCTGACATGGGGTCGATCTGGCCAGGTCAGTCTGCGGTTCGTGCTAGGAGAAGGCCGTTCTCACCTTGTGGCTGGCGTCTCCGATGGTGACGATACGCCTGTAGTGCCACTTCTCAAAGACGTACTCCTCCAGGGGAACGAGCGTCGCCATGATGCGGTTCTTGTAGAGCGACCCGAATGTGACATTCTCGCAGATGGGGTCGCTCAAGTGTTCCTGGGCCAACTTCTCCAGGTCCTCCTTGGAGTATCTGGGGATTTCCTTGCCGCGCAGAGTCTTCTCTACCGCCTTGAACAAGAACCAATACGTGCGGTTTCCAGGCGCGCGGACGACGAGATAGCTGCGGCCGACCGAGCTGCAGACGTGCTGCGTCTGTTCGTGCATGCCCTTGGGGCGCTTCGAGATGCCAAAGATGCATCTGGTGCTGACTGGGACTCCTGGTATCGACTGTCAGCTTCGTCGGCGAGGGAAGATGGCAAAGGCCGCACTGACTCGAGTGCTCGTCGGGGGGGAAGTATCCAGGGCTCTCTTGGTGTCCTACGCGCCACATCTCGTCTCTTACGGCGCTGTGGATGCCGTCTGCGCCGACGATGATGTCTCCCTCGAACAAGTCGCCGTCTTCGGTGTGGACCTGAACGCCACCCTTGACCATGTCTACCTTGGATACCCTCTTCTTTGTGAGGACCTTGTCTTTGTTCTTGAGATTGTCGTACAGGACTTGAAGCAGCATTTGTCTGTCGATAAAGATGGACGGGTAGCCGGTACTGAGACGGTCAGTATGCACAGCTTGGCCAGTCGAAGAGGATCATGTACCGCTTCTCCATGTGGTGGATGGAATCTGTAGAGCTCTGCGTGCGAGGCTTGCCGTCGGGGCCGTACACGGTGGACTTGAGGTAGAAGCCGTCGGAAATGTTGCGCACGGGTTCGTAGCACCCGAGCTGGTCGAGAATGCGAAAGCCGTTGGGCAGCATGCCGATGCTCGCTCCAACCTGCGGTGCAATCGTGGGATACGCCTCCAGGAGAACATAGTCGATGTCGAACTGCTCCAGCGCGTTGGCCAGTGTGAGGCCGGCCACGCTGCCGCCTGCAATGATTACTTTGAATCCCATCTCGATTCTCAGTGCTTCTGTGTCGTCCAAGAATGTGCTAGTTGGGTGTGTGCCGAATGGGAAATAGCTCAGCACATGGCGACGACTCAAGGCTCTTTAGTATCTCGGCACCCGTTCCGCTACAAACACGTCGTATGGAGTTAGCCCAGACGTCAAAAGATGGGGTGATGGGCATCGTCCGTCCGTTTGGTGACATCGGGGCTCTTTACATGCCCGACTGTACCGATTCTTTACAGAGATGAGACGCCATGACAGGGTCGCGCTCATACGGATCCTGGATTCGAGAGCCCGCCGACAGGGGACTGGTTGTCTACGCGATCCCAGCTTGGAAACAAGTTGCCGAGGAGGCCCATAGAAATTGCCGAAGTCTCCCAGAGGGACGCTCCCCTCCCCTCTGAGACAAAGGATGGGAATTGGGACGGCCTGAAAGCCGAACTGTCAAGAGTTCATCCGGTTCGTATGTCCGTCCCTTTCCAGCTGAGGCGGACTCGTCCTTCCACGCGGCGCGATTCGTTGGGCTGATTCGGCCTCAAACTCTCGGGTGCGCATATCTGATCTAGTCATTCGTTTGACGCCGTGACGCCGCTTACTCATTCCTTTCAGAACACACCAAGATTGGTGGACACAAGCCGTTGCTAAGACATTTGCTGCTTCTGGTAATTGGCCTATTGGCCTAAACTATCGTCGTGACAGTGACGGCCTGGAGAGTCGGAACGCGACAGCATCAAACCGCTGCAGTTTTTGTCAAAGAAAACATTTGCCAGGCTAGAAACTCGCACACCACGTTATCAGTATCTGGCTTCCAGCAGCTCGTGCCAGTCGCAGTCCTCACGATTCTGGGCGCATTTCCACTGCCGTGACCCATCGGCATCGCGGGTTCCGACAGCCGCAGCCAACGGCTCCACCCCGAGATCTCGGGAAAGTCAACCCACTCTCGGGCTCGGCCGCAGCCCGTCATGCGGTAGATACGACAAAGACTTGAGCGGCAGGCTTCGTATGGGGGTGGAAATGTCAAAACAGCAAAGTAGTCAAATACTCCTATTTTGGGTCTCTTGTAGCTTTATTTCGTGTTGAGATGGCCACTGACTACGCAGCCTTTGTGGCGCCTCTCTACGTTATCCAGCCCTCCTTGTGATGAAAGTATAGGCAGCTCTCTACGTGTAACCACCAGAGAGATGAGAGCCATCCATGCAGTTGATACAATACCAAAGTGATATGCGCGTGCTCGTTGGCGTCTAGGGACGGATGGGGCGAGGTGTGCCATTCGAAGAGGCCATTCCAAAGTCTACGAGGCTGTAAACCAGGCTTGCCAGGGCAGCCGGCGCGATGAGCGGATACCTTTTATCGGTCGGACAAAAGACTCGAAAAGACAACATGGACGAAAACGTCAATTTTCTGACTCGCTCAGAAACCAACAAAGAAGATCTGCAATCGTGATAGCCCAGAACCCAAATGACAAAGACCCACTGGATCTGGCGGAAGAGCGGAAAGCTGTACAAAGGAAGTCAGATTTATAGACTAGGCTAGAAGATTATACACAAATCAAGTATTAGGGGGGGGGATATGGGTGCCCAAACTGTTCCATCAAGTTTGCCAACCGTACCATCCAAACTCCTCTCAAACTCCACATACAAGAGGCTGAACCTGAGTAGGAAGGAAAGAATCGTTCATCATGCGTATGCCCTATGACTGCCCAGCTCTCTGCGATACAGCCCTGATTCTTTTCGACGTGACACCTCTCAAAGCTTCGAATGACGCTCTCCTCGTGCAAGCACCATGTGACTCCGTGTAAAGGTGTCGTTGGCGATGGCTGCGCTCGTGCTAACATCCAACCCGAGGGAAAACGAGGCGATAATGCCAGCTAGGCGGCCTTTCATCTCAGGTGCCGCGCACTCGAGGAGCTTGAGCGCCTCCTTTTGCGTGGCGTAGCCGGTCCCGCCGCCTACCGTGCCGACCGGCAGAGAAGGAATGTAGAGGGACATTATCAGGTTCTTTGTGACTGGGTCGAGCTCCGACGTCAGGTGGCTCCACGACCCTTCGGCGACGCTGGCGGGGTCCTGGCCCGTCGCAATGAACATGGCGGCGATGATGTTGGTCGTGTTGATGTTTGAACCGAACTGGCCGTTGCGGATCCCGCCCTCCTTGAGCGTTTGCTGCGCCCAGTAGAGACGCTCGGTGCTGACGCCCAGGATCGACTGGCAGGACTCGGGCGTGAGGGTGCCCCAGGCCATGACCTCGACGCCCCTCGGGGCCTTGACGTTGCCCCAGGACGGCTTCTTGTCGGACGCGAGCTGGCCCTCGATGAAGAAGTCCTGGATCGAGTACCGCGTTCCGCAGGCGTCCTGGAGCATGTCGCAGGCGTGCTTCGTCGCCTTTGTGACCATGTTCTGCCCCGCCGCGCTGCCGCAGCGGTAGCTGCAGAAGACGTGGACCTGGGAGCCGATGACGGCGGGCTTCATCTCCTGGAGCTGGACGTGCGAGCTCGTCGACTCGGCCCACTTTGCGAAACGGGCGAGGTAGGAGGGCAGGGCGCGGGCGAAGATGACGGCGTGGCCGGGGTTGGCGAAGACGAAGACGGGCGCCCGGGACATGCCGTCGCCAAAGATTTCGAACTTTAGGCCGCCCGAGGCGTTGAAGGCCTTGCAGCCGCGGGAGCAGCTCGCGACGAGGGTGGGCTCGTACGTTGCCAGGGGAGCGAAGAGGGTGGCGTCAAAGTCGGGGCCGGAGATGCTCAGGGGACCAGCCAGGCCGAGCGGCACCTGAGAGAACCCGATGAGATTCTCGACTTTGATGCCCTTCAGGGCGGCGTCGTCTTTTGCCGTGTGGGAGAGATCGTGACCGCTGACGAGAGCACGCACCTTGTCGGATCGGCTGCTCTCTGGACGGTGAGGTGTAGGTGCAATCTTGGGGAGAACGGCATCTTGGTGGGTGTAGGTAGAAGCCATGATGAAATGTGCCGTTGTAAACGTTGGAGATGTCAAGAAGCGAATGGAACTGGTCGGGTAGAAAGGAAGTTGATGAGGTTAGCAGGAGGGTTTCTTTCTTCCACTTGTTCCTGGCCGTTGTTTATATATGTTGTAACCGTCTAGATTGCTAGCTCTGTTTCTCGCTCTCAGACTCATGGCCACACCTGAATTGCCCATTCGAAATACCAACGACGTGGACATCAACGTGTACTAGGCCGCAACGGACAGTTCGCGACCATCTGGCCGGCATGGCAAAGCGGTCGAGTTGATCCGTGAGTGACAAGAAGACCATCCATCGGCTGATCATCCATCAGAATCTCCCCATTGAGTAAGCCTGCGCTACATGACTGGCGGGCCGGACTCCGTGCCAAAGACACGAGCCAAGCGGCCATCTTTGCTGCTCTCAGCACCTTCAATCCCACGTGGCGCCATCATCGCCGCCACTAAGGAACATCCATTGAACCGGCCGTGCCAAGAGGGCTACCAGCTGGTTCGTCAAAGAGACAGAGGAGACTAGCAAATAGTTGGTCCAGGCCTCCGCAAAGCACTTGCCACCAACTGCCACATGAATAGGATGCATGGTCTCAGACATCGACCCAGGGGCGCGGCCAGCCCGATGCCTTAGTCCATGGGCCCAAGATACCGGCTCGGCTGTTAAAGCTCTTTAGTCCATGCTCGGCTGCAGCTCTCGGCAAAGTTGGCTTTGCCATCACGGGAATGCAGTTCATACGGGTAGGGGACTTTGTGAGGCCGTGGGGATCGACATCCGACATCGAGGCGCTTGAAATAACTGACCTGCAATACCGGACTAGTGTATCGATTTCTGCGAGTCGGTCAGTGATGCGGGCCTATGAAGGTCCAGAAGTGAGCTTGGGGAGACAATCGACGCGCAAGGGACGATCGTGGCGGTCATCTTCAAGCCTCTGAAGCGAACATGCAACGTCTTGATCGACGGGTTCTGGCAAGCGGACATCCGGAGCACATAGCTTAGCCCACCCTTCTGTTCTTCCGGGGCATTTTGTTCATGTCGACTCGAGATAGTCTAACATCTGGCCAGAGGAGCATTGTTCGAGCATGCTGCAGTTCCGAGACTGCGACGTCACCTCTCTGGGCTGCTGCTGAAGACGGCAGGGCGAAGGGCTTGTATGAAGCCGTGATCTAAACCCAAATATAGAAGTGGGTTACATCACCAAAGCTCTTGAGCAAGCAAAGAGCTATCGAAAGTCATGCCAGAATCGGACTAGTTGATATTTGGGCCAACCAGCCTTCTTAGTTGTTCATACGACTAGAACTCATGGGAATACGCTTTGCCAATGGATGTTAGGAGCCACAGTGAGATTATGTGCAGCGAGTAGATTGAGCGTGATGAAGAACGAATGGTTGATCCAAAACAGCTGTAAATGAGCGCGAGTCCTCTTCAGAAGACTGATATGAGCTTCATTTGACTGTGTCTCATTCTACCGAGTTGACGAAGCGGTGGACATGACTGGCTGGCCCCCTTTCGCCACGGGACTGGCGCTGATGGTTTGCATTAGTTGCAGAGCTCGCCGTCCCAGCGCTCATGGTGCCTGGCATTTCCTGGGCTTGGGCCTGGCTAGACCATACTTATATCACACGGCAGCTAGGCGCCGAGAACTTTCGGTAAAGGAGGCGAAAGTCGTGCTACTGCTGGACATCGCTGCGTTTACGGATAGCCGTGTATAGTGCTTCTTTTCACCCAACCGCACACAAGCCCCATTTGAGCGTACTTCTATTGGTCGCTCGTCCTAACTCGTAGAACAGGGGGCTCTGTTACAGATCTACCATGAAGAACCCAGGCCTCAGGGTCCAGGAGAGAGTCGAAGGTCTCTCGAGTGCCTTTGGCATGACACCGATACCACCGGGTGTTGCAGCAGATAATGGTTCTGGTTGTAATGAAATGAACACATCAAATTATGTCCTAGTCTGGAAGTATATTACAAGAGCCATACAGCTAAGTAAATATGTCCTCTACGATCGGGGTCTCGATAAGTAAACCAAAAACCCCCACTGGCATTTGAACTGTCTCGGTCAACCAACTCACCGAGATCGATACCGGGACCCTCTCGGTGAAGCAAGTCGGCCCGGAAGAACGATCCCCCAGCTATCTCCCAGAGCCCGGCCTCACTTTTTGTTCTCCCGCCAAACACCCGCCCGCGCGATCGCGACAAGCTGCCTTGCCGACCCTCACCCAACGCCCATAACCCCACGACAGCTCCAACCGCCAATACCACCCACCGACCGCAACAATGACTTCCACAATCGGCATCCCCATCAAGCTCCTCAACGAGGCCCAGGTATATTTCCCCCGTCCCGGATCATTCGCCGATGGGAGCTGACAAGCGCAGGGCCACATTGTCACGCTGGAAATCACCTCTGGCCAGACTTACCGCGGCAAGCTCCTCGAAGGTACGCCAGTCCTCCCTCCGCCAGCCCAATCATTCAATCACTATCATTGAACCGCAACTGACGGATCGCAGCCGAGGACAACATGAACGTCCAGCTCAAGGACATCACCGTCACCGCCCGCGACGGCCGCGTCTCCCACCTCGACCAGGTCTACATCCGCGGCTCCCACGTGCGCTTCTTCATCGTCCCCGACATGCTCCGCAACGCACCCATGTTCCGCTCCCGCAACGTCCGCGGTCGCGGTGTGGGCATGGCCCGCGGTCGCGCGACCGTCAGCAGGGCGCGCGCAAGCGGTCGTGGAGGCCGTTAATAGGGGCGCGTTCTTGACTTGATTTTTCCAACCCGAGAAACATTCTCTCGCACTGGTCACGATCTACAATCACGGAAGGGAACACTCTGAGCAAGGCAGATATTGTGCACATGCCAGCCGGCCGCGATTCGCGATCCGTACGGACGGAAAAGAAAAGTCGAAGATTACGTCTCCTGTCCGGGAGTGGGAGTTTTTTACGTACAGCAGCACAGAAATGCTGTCTCATGGCATCAATTGTTCCCTGGCGTTACGGTTTATTGAACAACGGGGAGAGGATGAGGGACCAGCAGCTGATAGAGTGGAGGTTTCACATGACGTCAGAAGGGAAATGGGCACGATGCCAATTCACGGCTCTGCCACGAGATACACCGAAAGCGAAAGTAGACCGGTGTCGGATATTGGCGGGTTGCCAGAGTAAGCCTGACAGCAACGGCTCACACGCAACCGCTGACATGAAGCTGAGAAGACGTTACAACAGCCTCACAACAAAAACGTAAAACGCCGCCTCGGCGCCCCAGAATATGATTGACCTCATCCGTCTGTGTCTGGTATTGAACGTTCATGTGTCTATGGTGACTGCTTTTTATACATTATGCATATGGTGGTACAACGTGATGGCCTCTGCGCGTCTACTTCAACCGCTGCAGCGCATCCTGCGCCTTTCCCACCAGCTCCTTGGCCCTGCGCAGCTCCTCCGCGCCCTCGACGGGCGCATTCCTGTCCCGCGACCCATCGAGCGCGTCCGCGACGCTCTGCTCGACGCCCCGGACTGCCTTGCGGCCCTCCTCGCGCACCTCGCCCTCCCAGTACGTCCGCGCCGTTTCCCACTTCTTCTGCAGGTTGCGCAGGCTCCACACGACACCCAGCGCCGCGACGGCGCCCGACTCGTAGACTGACGAGGCGTACTGCGAGACGTACAAGAGGCCGGCGAGGGCGGTGCTCAGGGCCGACGTGCTGGAGGCCTGGAGCACGAGTTTCTGCGCGAGGGCCTGCAGCGCGGGCACCGTCTCCTCGTGGAGGTAGCGGCGCGTAAAGGAAATGTGCGTCGGCCACGTGGGCGTGCTTCTCGCAGTTTGGGCAAGCGCCTTGGTGTCGGCGGGCTGCAGTTCCGACGACGGCTGCGCGTACGCGACCGCTTCGGCGGCGGTAGGAAGGACGCCCGACTCGGCGATGCGGCCGGCGAGGTAGACGAGCTCGCGCTCGGCGCCCGGGAGGAAGCGCTGGCTGAGCATGTCGGTGGTGAGCGCGCCAACGTCGTCGACGCGCCAGAAGAGCTTCCACCAGCCGAGTTTGCGCCAGCGCGTGCCGGCGAAGGCGAGGTCGAGTTGCTGCTGGAGCTCTTCGTGCGCGAGCTGCGACCAATGCGCCAGGCGTTCGTTCATGAGGGCGAGATTGGGCGACGCCGCGCCCTCGGAGAGTTTGCCGGACAGCAAACGCGACTCCTCGGCTTCGATCTCGGCGAGCGTGTTGTTGAGGAGAGAGGCAATGTGGAGTCGGACGGCGGGTTTCGTGGCCCCGGTCTCGTCTACCTGCACGCCGTTCTTCAACCACTGCACGATGTTGGGCACGTTGCTCTTGTACCATGCCCGCTCGTACTCCATGGCATTGCCGATGTTTTCGCGGATGCGCTCCAGTCCTCTGCTAGCGACGGCGACATCGATCGGCTGAAATGTCAGCTGCTCGCCCTCCTCGACCGTGTACCTGGGCAGGTTGACTGCCGCGAGAACAGTGTCGCGGTGTTGCACCAAGGGCAGCGCTGCGACCGATGCTGCTCCCATGATGCCCT
Organism: Colletotrichum trifolii; assembly: GCA_004367215.1. Lineage (NCBI taxonomy): Eukaryota > Fungi > Ascomycota > Sordariomycetes > Glomerellales > Glomerellaceae > Colletotrichum > Colletotrichum trifolii. The sequence goes on from RYZW01000011.1 coordinate 532,093, forward strand.
CGGACACGACAATGGCCTTGTGTACCGGAGTTGTGATGGGTGTGTACCGCCCCGTGGCGGATGGAATATCCACCGTGGGGACCAAGACGCTCTCCTCCAATTCCTGCAGCACCTGTTCTCCCGGCGCCGAGAACGGATTCACCTCCATCAGCAACAGTTCGATCCCATCATCGTTCAGCGCGGGCGACGAGACGTCTAGTTCGTGGAGCAGGTTCGTCTTGGATATTGTCAGCGTCGCACCCTCCTCCGCCTGTTTCTCGCGGCCGATCCGCACCACCAGCGGCTGCTTCGCATCGTGCGCCGCGAGTTCCCGTTCCCACGCAGCCTCGTCGCCCAAAGGGTCCGCGAGCAGCAGGCGCAGCAGTTCACGCGCGGATTTGCCTGGTTCTGCGGCATCCGCGAGCGCGAGCAGCGCCACCCGAATCTTTTCCCGTCCCGGTTCCTGCCGTAGGCCCTGGAGCGCGAGCTGCAGACGGGAGAGGTTGACGTGGTTCACGGCGTGTTTTTGCAGTTCCAGCAGTGCTTCAACCAGTTCCGAGCGGGGGTTCTCGGAGGCGGTTGATGGTGCCGAGGAGTGGATGGCGTGCGTCGACGATTGGAAGCATCTGCGCTGTGTGGGCGGCTGTCTTCGGGTGCGAGCGCGAATCGTGTTCCGTGGTGAAGTGTTGGAGGGTATCGACAGGGAGCAGAGGAGGCACACGGCGCGGGCTGAAGCTGACGATGGCGATGTTGCTGTCCGTTTGCCCAGAGCCATTGGCGAGCCGGCGATGGGCCTCAGTGGAAGTCGCGGCGGCATTTCGTACGAGACATCCGCGTGTCCGCCTCAGTGATGCTTCTGTGCTGCCGACTCGCAAGCAAAGGACAGTTGCTGAATTCCCAGCGGTGATGAACGGAGTAGCTGAGGTTCGACAGGGCAGAGGTGGTGACCAGAGCTCCAAAAATGTTCCCCGAGCTCCGATTCAGCGGCGCTCGCCCGGGGCAAAACCTCGGGGAATTACGGGGGTAATGCTCCGCGCCGCAGGTACGTACCTCAGAGTGTTCTGTGTAAGGCACGTTCCTTACCGATACTGGGCACCGGAGTACTCCCCCCCCCCGCCAGGTGGGAGTTACGTATGTATCCAGGGTAGGTACCTAGGCAGGCACCTCACCGACGCTCCGGTCATGACAGCAGCACCACCAGCAATAGCGCACTCCTAGTCAGTGTAAGTGCAAGGTGTTCAAGCCACCCCTTCTTCTACGTCTTTACTCGTTTCCTCGTCACCGATCACATCACGACAACATTTCACGCAACCCCTCCGAAGCATCCGCTCCGCCCGGCGCCCACCGCACTCCCACAATGGCCCAGTCCACCGCCCACCGCCGCCTGCTCCAGGAATACCGCGCCCTCACCAACAACCCGCCCGAGGGCATCACCGCCGGCCCCGTGTCGGAGGACGACCTTTTGCAGTGGGAGGCCCTGATCCAGGGCCCCGAAGGCACGCCCTTTGAAGGCGGCGTCTTCCCCGCCGAGCTCAAGTTCCCCAAGGACTACCCTCTGGCGCCGCCCACGATGAAGTTCCTCGTGGACATGTGGCACCCCAACAGTGAGTATCTACTCGCCCTCCGCCTGTTCCCTGTACTTTCTCCCTAGCGGCCGTCGAAACGATATAGCTAACACGGTCGAACGCAAAGTCTACCCCAGCGGCCTCGTCTGCATCTCCATCCTCCACCCGCCCGGCGACGACCCGAACCACTACGAACACGCGTCGGAGCGCTGGTCTCCCATCCAGTCCGTCGAGAAGATCCTCATCTCCGTCATGAGCATGCTCGCAGAGCCCAACGACGAGAGTCCCGCCAACGTCGAGGCTGCCAAGATGTGGCGCGAACGCCGCGCCGAGTACGAGCAAAAGGTCCGCGATGGGGTCAGGCGCTCGCTGGGTCTCTAGAAAAAGTGAACAGACGAACACGCTAGAACAGGTGGGACGAGGCAGACGGAAGAGCGCGGCGACAGACGCCAGACGCGCGAGATAGAGTCCGAGGGCAGAAATCCCCGGGGAAGATTTGCATAGCACGGCGTTGGGGGCTGGAATTAAACAATCGAGTTTGACCGATTCACTGCTATATGAATGCTGATTACGGGAGAGCCTTGCTCGTCTCCGCTGCCGAACGACGCTATTAATCATGCAGATCCCACTGCCCATGCCCTACACCTACAGCCCGTTCTCCGCCTTGAACTTGTCCCAGCTCTCGTTCAATGTGGCAAACACCGTGGCTGCGATGAGCCTGACCTCTGTGTTGGCATCTTGGGGGAGCTGCGTCGCGTCAGTATACACCGTACAGAACGAAGCAATGTGCACGTCAACATACCTTGTCGGGATGACACTTGGCAATGGCCTTCATGTAGTTGATCTTCACCTTGTTGGCCATGACGAGTTCGTGCAATCCGACCTTCTTCCAGCCACTACCCTCCCAGAGCACCTGGTCCAGGCTGCCGATGAGGGCTCGGAGATTGTCTCTCTTGCCGTCGCGCCACGCCGAAATCCTGGCGTCGACCTTTTCAGACAGCGCAAACTTCTCGTCGTCCTCCGCAGCCGCCGCCTGGTTCTGCTTGCGCAGGCGCTCGACGGCCTGGGAGTTCTTGGCCGGCGTCGCCGCGGGGCGGGGCCGCGCCGGAGCAGCAGGACGAGGCTTGGGCTTGGGCTTCGGCGCGAGTGCCGCCTGGCAGCGCTGGCGACCCGAAATGGCTGTGGCACCGCCGACTCCGTTCTTGACACAGGTCGACCACACGGCGTGGGCGTCGCCCCAGCGCTCCATCTGCTCGAGAGCCTCGGCCTTGCGACTCAACGCTTTGCCGTACAGGTCACGCATGTCGCGCTGTTCTTGGCCCCCGTTGTCCCCAACGACGGCAACCTGTTCGCCCTGGCCGCCGCCGGGTCCGATAATCTTGAGCGCGGCGTCGGCATCCTCGACTGCCTGCTTAGGCTCGCCAGTCTTGAGGGCCGTCAGTGCGCGGTTCGTGAGAACGACAATCGCCAAGGGATGCGAGCTTGGCACCGCGGCAAGTGATGCAGAGTATGAAGCCTGGGCCGCGGCGTAGTCGCCTCGCTTAAAGTGACCTGTACCATCTAGGCGGTGTTTCGTAGACTGCTGTACAGCGGCCGGCGTGATCGGCGGAATCTGACGAGCAGGACGCGGTGCTGGCTTGGGTGATGGCGGCCGCGCTGGCTGTGCAGGGCGAGAAGCCTGCGGTGTTTGCGAAGACGGAGCAGGGCGTTGGGGTAGTGGGTGCGGCTTGAAAGCCTGGGAGTTGAAGAGCAAATCAGGCTCCTCTTGCCTTGGGCGCGTCTCTTCGGGTTGTGGCGTGGCCTTCTTTCTACGGTGAGGACTGACATAAGAGGCCGCACTATCGTCTGCCATCGCCAGCTTACTCGCACGCGTCCTCGAGTCCGGCACTGCTGGGCCACCCTGCTGCTGCCACTTGGGGACGGGCGTCCCTCTTCCGCTTGAAGGAGCAGATACCGCAGGCGAATGGTCCCTGGGAGATGCGGTTCTGTGAGGCACGTCCGCTCTAGGTGACTGTGAAGACTGCCCGGCTTTTCTGGGTGGCGGTCCGCCCGACTCCAGCATCATGGCCTCGTCGGTTGCTTCGACACGACGCTTCTCGGGGGGTTGCATGCGATCCTGCTGGGCGGAGCGCATCCACTTGGGCTGGTTCGGATCCCCGCCCTCCTGGTTGAAGTCTGCCACTGCCTGCTGCACTTGCTTTTTCCCAGTCTTCCACAGAGAATTGGCCGTTTTGAACAGACTGCTACCCACGGCCGCTGCAGTCTTTGAGAAGTCAGGCTCGCCGCTCGCAGGCGATCGAGCGTCGGCTCGCGACGGGCCATCCCGTCTACCCTCTTCCCCTCCACGCCCCGGAGCAGGTGCGGGGTTCCTGCCCTGGGCCTTGGCCTTGGCCTGGCGATGCGCGTCGTCCAGGAGCCAGTTTGCTGCTGCCTGCACGTTCAGCCCAGCACCACTCTCTGTCAAGCCTCGCCGCGCATTTTCAGGGGTAAAGCCGTAATCGACAAGCTGTGCCACGGCTCTGTCGAACTCGTCCGTCTCGCGTCTGGCTGCTGGTCTTTCGTCTTCGGAGCTCGAATCGGAAGCTTCTATGGGTTTTCCAGGCTCGCGCTTGGGCTGAGGAGGGGTTTGCTTGCGGCGGACCTCCTCGACAGGTCGCGCGAGGTCTCCCAGGAAGTCGTCGTCGTCGTCGATCGGTTGAGGCGGTGCCGGAGACGCAGTCTTGGGCTTCAGTTGGTTCAGCCCGAACGGGTCGTCATCGTCCCCGAATCCACCATTGTTAACCGGGGCCGCGGTCGCGGAATTGGTCCACGCGCTGGGGTTGCTGAGGTCGAGGCCTGGGGTGTGCGCTGGCTCGGGTGTCTTCTGGGGAGGCGGTGGGTAGTGGCTCGCGTTGTCTACCTTTGTCTCGGAGTTGAAAGCAGCAAAGAGATCGTCGTCGTCGTTGGCCCTCTTGCCGGTAGACGAGCCGGGGGATAGAATGCCTGGGGACGTCGTGCGCGAGACGGACGCCGATCCGAGTGTGTCCAGGAAGCCCCCTGCGAATTGCGCTTGTGCCTGCTTCCTCTTCTCTTCTTCCTTTCTTCTCTTCTCGGCCTCGAGTCGTTGCTGTTGCTCGCGCAAGCTCAGGTTCGCCGTCGACTTTGGAGCACCGCCAGCGAAGTTCATCAAGTTGCTGAAGCTGTCGCCTGCGGGCTTCGCAGCTGGCGGCTTCGCGGCGGTAACAGATCCTGAGCCTTGTGCCGACAGCGGCGTGTTGCGGCCGGAGGGGAAGGGTGACGGCGTCGAGGTGGTCGGTCGCACAGATCCGAAGTAATTGGCGCCTGAGGGGTTCGTGGGCTGCGGCTTGCTGCCCGACTTGTTGGCCGACGAAGACCAATCCAGGCCTGAGAGATCGTCCATGTTGTTGGTTAGTGATGGTTCCAGATGCGATCGTTCATATCATCAGCTTCGTGAGATCGTTAGGGCGTCAATTGCTGCTCAATGCATTGTTCGGTTTGTATCGAATTCTCCTCGTGTACGTCCGTAGTCTGTCCCTTGAATAGCCTGGCCGATTGCAGTCGTGTGGACGTAGGTGGCATGTGGATGTGTGGCTGAAGCTGGGGTCATGTGGCTGATGTGGCTTGCAGCTGTGCGTCCTGAGGCAGATACGCCGCTCGGTGATAAGAGCTTCGGGCTTAACCAAGGGCCTATCGCACGGTCCAGGATCTGACGGCTGGCGCCGAAAGCAAGAAAGGGGCAAACCATTTCGCCGGAGGGATAATCGCTGCCTGTTACACTTTGGATTCTCAACTTCTTCGCCCACCCCGACGACCCTGTAGTGTAGAAGCTGTCACCGGGATCGCCTTCCCCAGCCAGGTCACCGGGCTCGTCGCATGAGGACGTTCTCCGTTTCCCAGGCTCAGCCACGGTGAATATCGCGCCGCATCGTTTCCGCTCGGTGGCGTTGGATCCCAACATGGAGATCACACAATGCATGTCTGGCGGAACTCCTGTGCCGCCCCGCGGACGAGCTCCTTGAAGGTCTTGCTGTGAGACGGTTGGCCATTGGCCAGTCTGGACAATCTCTCATTGTGAAAGAATCGCAATCGTACAATGCTCTTCAATCACTTTGAAACCGTGGGCTTCAGGCTGCAGCAAGCACGGCACGAATCGGCCGGGAAGTGCTCCTCGCGGAAATTGGGCTCCTCCACGTGTTGGACGGCTGCCGTCGTGCAAGATACGTCCCTGCAATACGGAGTACACAGTAGTTCTACCCCGCCGGCGATGATCGCGAGAGCTTTCAGCATCTATTTCTGGCCGACAGGGAGGCGGGGTATCCGAAAGACTGTCGACGAGTGCTACTAATGCGATTGTGAAGAGATGCCGCTTGCCGTGGCAACTGCCATAGCTGCGATGCAGACGACAACGACCAGCTTGAATGTCAAACACGATACTCTGTACAATGAGTGCGGCGTCACAAAGGTCGTACGGGGGTCGCAACCGTTTCATCAGCCAGCCATAACGTACGGGGCAAAACGCCCGCATATTTTCCGCTGTCTGGCGCGGTCATAGTCAACAGTTCTAGAAGATGGGCGGCGTCAGGGCTGCGAGCCAAGCACCGCGGTAGCGGGAGAAGGTCGCAGAGGACTGCTTGTCTTCGTCCGATGCCAAACATGTCGTTTCCGTGGCAGAGAAACAAGGGTTGTAAGGTTAACAATCGGCTACACAGACAAGCAGTTCAGATGGAAAATGTTTGGCGAGGTCACGCATGGGACGAATTCCTTGCAAAGCGCTCCAGCAACGAGAATGCATTGATGACAATCGGACAGCCTGCCATTGTCGCCAGAACGGGGTCGCGACTCGTTTGGGTGATTGGCGCATTGTCTCTATTAGCAAAGGGCTGAAACTCGTTTCGAGCCTTCTAGTCGGGGGTGTTCCTAGGAGATGGAGATCAGGGGAAAGATGGGCTGCGCGCACAGCACAGTTGAGTCGCGGGGCGCTGCTGAAATTGCCGCATCCACGTCACTCTGGAGACTGTTCCTGGGGTTGTAGATGACGATAATATCGAGCGCGACTCGCGGCTGATGGGCATCAACAAGACAGTATGTCGACGACAAAGCGCAAGACGAGCGAGCATAACGTCTGTTGCACCGGTAAGACATGCTTTTCGTATAAGCAGCCGTATCAGATCATCGACAGTAGGTCGGCGAGACCGTCTGACATCTAGCCCGACACCCGACCGTTGAGTCCGGAACGAAGAGATAGCGGTGCCGGTGGCATCGTGGATCGTGGCACGGCTGGAATGTTTGCTTCTGCTCGTGCGATTCCCACGGAGGCCGCCCCAGCCACTGAGGGAGGGGCACGAGGGGACGAACGGCAGTCTCATCAGTGCCAAGTGACAGCCGTTGCCTCGAGTAAGATGACAGGAGAACAAAATGCGGCTGTCGTACGCAGGAGCGGTTGTTGTTTCCACGAGAAGAGGGGACTTGATCACCGTGCGGAAGCGCGGGTCGGCAACGAAAAGTCCTCATGCTGAGCGCCTGCGGTGCGAGGGCGACATGCCGTGCCTGCAGGTCTGCATCTTTCGCTTCCCCAATCGCAGGTCTTGAAGGGAGAAACCGTTCAGGCGATGACAACTCACGACGTCCAAGAATAAGAATCCATAGGGCTGGGCATTCCGGATTGTGCATGACGACGGTCTGTGGCTTCTCCTTGGTGTTTCCCTAGCCCCATCGGAATATTCGAGGAATTCTGTTTCTACTGCGCGGTTCCCAGCTGGCGATCTGACTCCTAGACAAGCCTCTTGTGATGGATGATTCCTCGGCAGGCCGGCCGAACAAGACGAAACATACCAGCCACTTCTTCTTCCCTTGCCATTGTGTCTGGTCAGCACATTCCTGAGTAGTGTCTGGGATAGAGACAGTGCACGCGAACGGACGTCTGAAGCAGGCTGCCATGCCGCGGCTACCATGGCTCAACTCCAATGGCCATTTCAGAAAGAGGAGCGGACGGGGTCAGCATGATCCGGGGGTGGCTTACCGTCCCACGACGAGTCCCATTGAAGTCGAATGAGGACAGGCAAAGCGAATTTCAAATGGCGACTCCTGACGCAAATGAAGTCACCTCAGGGCTTCGTAGGCTGTTGGACATTCGGAGCCGGCGCGTAGCGTATAGCGGCCAAGTCCTGTGACTGGCAATTAGCGTGGACATGGTGTGGTGTACCCAGTGTACCTGACGGCTGGTGATGGTTGCTGGCGCTGGCGCTTGAAAATGCTTATGAATGCGTATGATTTCTTCTAAGTAATGTTGCCCTGCGGGCTATGCTAATATAATAATGGCTCCTCTATGTATATAGAGGGGTTTACCCTTATTAGGTATATTTAGTCATTCTCGCCCTCTATAGACTACCCTAAACCAGAGATAACTAACCTAGTTATCTTAGAAAATACTAAGACTTCTTTATCTATAATTTTAACTTATAATCTCTTCCTATTTTCCTATTAATATCTTTTCTAATTCTCCTAGTTCTATATCTATTATTTCTAGGTATTCCTAGTAATAGCTTTATTTATATATTTATTCTTCCTATTTATATATTTATCTTATTACCTTAAGTATTTAATTTAAAGTAAATTAGGGTTAATTAATAAATCTTTTAAGTTAAAAGTAGTATTTCTTTAAGTAAAATATATAAATCTTTTAGGTTTTTTTCTTGTTATCTTCTTATTAATCTAGTATAAAGTATATTACCTCTATAATAATACTAATAATTTACTTTAGATTATTCTAAGTAGCTTTAAATTTTAACTTATTCTTTCTATCTTTATTTTCCTTTTTATAGACTAATTTATTAAGTTAAAAGTTTTACTACTAAGTAGTTATTTCTATAATAAGTTCTACTATTTCTATATATATATATTATAACTAGTTTCTTATTTTTTTATATATATTAATATAATTAGTAATAATTATCTCTAATTTAGTTCTAGTTAGGCTAATTTCTTATCTTAGTATTATAAGTCTAATATCCTTTTTAAGGTTTTCTAGGAAGTTAAATATTAAATTAAATCTATTAATTCTTATATCTAACTTTAAAATATTATAATTTATTATAATTATATCTAGTAATATTCTGATATTTTAGATATATTTCAAGTTAATAGTATATATTTAATTAAGTATTTTCTTATACTATAAAATTTACTTTTAGATATTAATTATCTAGGCCTATTTCTTTATTAAGTCTAATAAAATCTTAATAATTTATTCAACTATCCTAGTTAACTAAAAATATATAATAAGACTATAGATTACTTAAGTTCTATAATATTCTACTAATATATAGAATTTTATATTATTAAAATAGGATCTATTATTAGAATAGATTACTTTAGGCTATCTAAAATATAGTAACTATATAAATTCCTAAGTATTATAAATAGAGTTAGTATTAACTTAGGCGAATACTTATAAAATAATATATCTTATAAAATAGTCTACTCTAATTAGTATATATTTTAATCTATTTTTAGTAGTTAGTTTAATCTTATTTATAAAGTTAATAATTACTATTAACTAAAATATAAATACTATAATCTTCTAAGGACTATTATAATTTAGTTAGGGTCTATATAGTTAATATAATTTATAGGATCTTAAGTATTCTATAATATCTTATACTCTTAATAGCTAGTAGAATCTTCCTCTCAGGATAGCTATTATTATAAATTTTCTAAAATATCTTCTCTTATTATAAGCTTTCTATAAAGCTTCTAATATATTCTTATAGCTAATATATATTACTAAGCTATTATCCTATTTAGTATATTCTAGTTAGAAGTTATATATATAAAAAGATAAGGTATATTATTTAACTAATTTTTAATAGTTTCTAGTCTATTCTTTAGTAGTGTTTTTTCTTTTAATAAGTATTAGTATAATATTACTATACTAGTCTAATAATCTTTACTTTAATAGTAGTTCTTATCTTAGAGCTTCCTAGTCTTCTTTATAAATCTTTATTTTCTAGGAAAGTAGAATTAGTTAGGAGTAGTTCTATTAAATAATAGGTTAAGCTTTATTCCTATTATTTTCCAGGTTTATTTTTAGTAATTCTAATATACTTTTTTCAACTTTTTTTCTACTATAGTACTTTTCCCTAGTATTTTAATAACTTAATTTAGGCTAGGTTTTAGTAGTAAGGATTAGTTAGTAATTATAAACCTCAGCTTCAAAAACAAGTTTTTCTTTAATATCTTATAGTTTATCTTATAAATATAAGTATAGTTTACTTAATTTATCTATAACTTAAATAACTTTACTTATATTTAGCTTATAGATATATAGGATATCATTTTTAGTAAACTTTTTAATCTATTTCGCTACTTTATTATATATTATATTATAGTTATTTATTATTTAAGTAATATTCTAGTAATCTATATATATAATAATTAGGTATAGGTTAGTATTAACTAGCTATTATACCTTTTCTAAAGTTTATATAATTATAAATATCTTTTTTTCTAGTATTAAATATTATTTTTCTTAGTCTAATAATTAGAAAGATATCTATATAATTAATAAAGTTTTTTTAAAGTTTATATTAATAATAGTTATATTAGTTAGGATATTATCAGGGAATTATATTAATATAGTACTTATTATATAAATATTTATATTAGTTACTAGGTAGAATTAAGTAGTTAAACTAGCCCTATAAGTTATATTATTCTAGGCTATATTATATAGTATATTCAGTATATCTTAGTATTCTTGTATTTACTATAGCTTCTCTTTAGGTATCTATTCGCATTATATACTTTTTCTTCTAGTTTTTATCTATTTCTATATCTCTTTAAAGAAAGTAGTCTTTAGGATAATCTTAAAGTTAGCTCTATTAAGTATAAATTTTCATATAAATAGCGTTAGATAGATAAATCCTAAGAGTTTATCCTAGAATCATAGAGGTATTTTAGTAAACTCTTCCTTTTATTTTATAAATTTCTTATAATATTATATTAATAGTTATACCTTCCTATTAGTAATCTTAAAACTTATTAATTTAAGCTTATCAGTAAATAACCTTATTTTCTTTCTATATAGCAAGACTAGAGCTTATACTACTTTTAGGAAATAATAGTAATAAAGAAAATAGAAGTAATCTTTAAAAATCTCTAATATATAGTTATAATTATTAATATAAATAAAAAAGCTAGTATTAAAATATAGAAGGTATCTTATTAAGGAGGGGATATATTTATTATTAATATAGTAATATCTAAAAATAATATTACTAAACCTAGTATAAGTAGAAGGAATACCTATAAGGTTTTAAGCTATTCTAATATATTTATATATACTATTAGGTCTAATAATTACTATTTTATATCTATTACTTTCCCGGATAAATATACCCTAGAAACTATTTAATATATTAGTTTAATTATATATTTTTAGTTTTTTATAGAAAATAGAGTCTATATTAGTTTCTAGGTTATAATATAGGTATACAGGCTTTGATATATTACTATTTACTAGTTGGAAATTGTAGATAATCCTTAGTACCCTAAACTTATTAATACATTTTCGGAATAGTATATTTATACTTTATTTATAATTATTTTAAAGTTTTTAAATAATTAATATTTTCTCTATCTCTAGAAAAGTAATAGTAGTAAAAGCTTTCTCGATTCTAGTATACTTTATCTACTTTTAGATCTTAGGAATTATTCTAAGTAATAAGTTAATAGTATACTTAAGTAGATTTATCTAGATAATCTTAGTAAAAGTCTTAATAAAGTAATTTTTAAAAGTATAATAGAACCTCTTGACTTTTATTTACTACTCTAATATTTCTACTATATTACTAATATATATATCTAAGGTATTAAACTAAGTATTAATTATATTTTTATCTATATTAGTTAATTCTTAGAATATAAATATCTTTTCCTTTTCTAGTAAATTATTAAAGAAATCAGGCTTATATATTAAAAGTATAGGTACTATAGTAATTCTTAGAAACTAGTCTTTTTTTTCCTCGGAGTATTACTAGTTATCTAAGTTTAGGTTACCTTATATTACTAGTAATAAGAAGTCTCTAATATCTTTAGGATTTAGCTTAGTCTAGATAAAATCTTTAAGGTCTTCAAGGTTTAATACCTTATTATTAGCTTTATCTCCTAAGAAAACATCTTTATCCTATATATTACCTAATAGGTATTCTATATCCTCTATTAGGTATTTAGTTATATGTTCTATCTTCCCTTTTCTTCTATAACTAGTATCCCTATTAGTCCTTTAGTTATTAGGGATAGTATATATATTATTAGATTATGGGATTTATCTATTATTTACTTCTAAGCTTCTTATAACCTTTACCTGCCTCTAGAGCTAGCTTTAAAATATTATATTATATTCTCTTACTTGTTTTAGTAACTTATAGTTATTAACTTAGTTAGTTTAAGTAGTATTAGTATAATTAGGATTAGATAAAGTATTTCCCTTTCTCCTATAAATAGTATTCTATTTTTTTTTAGTTTAGGTAAATTAATTTCTTATAGGATTAGTAGTTAAAGATAAATTCTATAGTTTTCTTCTTAGTAGGGTTATTAATTCTAGGGTGAGTTCTCTATTACTTTAGTTATAATATTTCTAGATAGACCTATTCTTTATTAGGTAATAGATTTTTCTTATAGTTTATAATTAGTATTATTCTATTCCCTCTACTTCTAGTATTATCTTAGTATATAGGTTATTATATTCTTCTTTTTTATAAATATCCTAATATATTAATATAAGTATATCTTTATTAGTACTTTTTTTATATATAAACTAGTATATCTATTCTATATCCTATATCTAGTACTTAGTTGTATTATACTTAGCTTTTATGTATTAAGTATATATTTCACCTCTTCTATTATAGTTTAGGGTTGTTTTAGAGAGTTATTCTATAGCTTTAGATATAGTTTCGGGTATTACTATATATACTTAATTAGGTTCTTCTAAGTCTCTACTATAGAATAGTATCCTTAATCTTATAATAGTATCCTGCTCTAAAGGTTTTAGGTTACTTCTAGTTTATTCTAGTAATAGAAAATTAGGAGTAGTTTTTCCTGATATTAGTAAGATGTGATAAGGATAGTTATTATTATTCTTGTTATTTAAAGTATATATAATGTTTTTTTGTGATTTTATATTGTTTTCTCTTATATTATTTATTAGTAAATATTATATATATAATAATAGTTTGTTATATATAATATTATTATAACAATATTGGTTCTTTATTAATATCTTATTATCAAGCCTCGTAGGGAAAATATAATATATAAGAAAGTTATTATATAATATTCTATCTCGTAATAATATAAATTAATAAAAAGTATTTATTCTTCTATTTATTATGTTTATAATATATATAAGGTTATTCTTTTAGTATAATAATAAACTCCTTAATAGGCTATAGTTTATCTTTCTAGTAAAGTAATAGTATATCCTAGTAGTTTTCTAGATATTATATTAGGGAGTTAGTTTTTTAAGTTACTAAGTAGTTTATATAACTTCTTATACTAAGTTTTAAAGTACTTTTCTAATTCTCTTATAATTACTTTATTATCTTTATTACCTAATTCTTTATTATCTTGTTTAATATAGTACTTATAACTATATCGATTAATCTTTTTTTAAATTTTGAGGATCTTTGGGGATAGCTTAATCTAGACCTTAGATTTCCCTCTATTAGTTCTATATACATATATAACTTCTCTCTTATAGTTAACTACTATACTTATCCTTTAGTACTATTATTTTCTAAAGAGTAAATCCTATTTATTAGAATACCCGAGGATATAAACCTATACTATACTCTTAATTCTACTTATAAGAACTTTAAATAAACTAAAATATCTAATAATACTTAACTTTCTATCTATAAACTTAATAACTATTAGCTTTTCTATCTCAATAATAAGGAGTTTATATTTTTTAAGGAAATCAGAATTAATAATATTATATATAGATCTAGAGTTAAGGAGGATTATTCTAGTCTTAATATTCTAGATTCTTCTATCTATATATCCTAGTATAATAAAAACTCCTAAGTTTAACAACTAGGTAATATTAAATATGGGAATATTATTATTTTTAATATTCAAGTCCTTCTTCTTCTTTAACTAGTTATTAGCAACTAGTCTAACATAATAGCTTAGTCGCTATGCCTTCGCTTTTCTTCTCTTTAAACTCTCTTCTATCTAAATTAGCTAATTGAAGTTAGATTAGACCTGGGGGCTAATCTATAGTAGCTATAATATAGATAAAGTATATTTTATATTAACTAGTATTTAGCCTATCTTGAATTTAGGGATATTATATAGTTTAGTAGTATAGATATTTTTTAGTATTCTGTTCTTGGTTATTTTAATAACTAGAATTAGGAAGTTATTAGTATTAATAGGAGTCTAGTAATTATATGCTATTCTTCTTTAACTAATATTGATAAATTAGTTATTATGTTCTCTAGTCTTATTTTTGCTTATGTTAGTATATTTAATACTTATATCATCTATGCCTTTATTATTATCTATTATAGTAATAAAGCTTTAATAGTCTTTTCTATAGGTAGGTTATAGTTCTAGTATTCTTTGTTGTTCTGTCTAAGTTAGGTTATAGCTATACTTGTCCTTATGCTACCTTATTCTTCTATTACTAGCCTAGTAATCCTTTTTTATATTATTATTGATAGGTCTATGAGTTTATCTAGTAGGTTGGGTTTTCTCTTTTTAATATATTAGTTTCCTTACTACTATATTAGCTTTATTACTACTATCTTTACTGAGTTTATCTTATCTAGTATAGAAAATAGTTCTTATCTATAAGTTAATAGTATTATATATAGTAGTATAAGTACCTTTTCTATGGTATATAATTAGTAGAATAGTTTTAGATATTTTATAGGTTTGAATATTATTGATTGAATTAGCCTAGTTATTATCTTTAATTTCTATAATCCTGCTTGAGTTTTAGCTATTTCTCTATAAGATAGAAACTTAGTTAAATATAAAATTAATAGCTTTTCTTAGCTATTCTTTTTTTAGTTTAAGTATTTTAATTTTATTCTTTTCTTATTTTTCTTTATTTATATTCTAGTTTCTACTTCCTTTATAGTTTTTTAGGTATATAGGGGCCTGATATCCCTATTTACTATAGTTAAAACACTAGTATAGCTTATCTGGGATAGTATTACGCTAACTTGATGAATTATCATAAGGTCTGCTGTTTGTTCCGCCTCCCACCTAACAGGCTTAGCTATTGTCTTAGACTTTCTATATAGTAATATTAACTAATAACTTATATAGCTTATCCCATATTTTCTCCTAGTATTTTGCTATTTATAGTTATATTTTTTTAAAATAAGTAAGGTTACTATTATTATTATTAGAGTTAGTATTTTTTAATTTAGTTATGATTAGGTTATAATAGGTTTTAATATAAGTATAAAGCTTTTTTAAAGTGAGGTTATTTACTAGGATATTAGTGTATTACTTGACCTTCTTGTTAATATACAAGTAGTTATATATATGGTTTTGAAGTGTCTCGTCCTTTTCGCTATCACGTATACATAGAAGGGTGTAGTATACTAGTTTAATTGAATACTTGGTTGGAATCTTGGTATCTAGTTTTTATGCTTACTTTAGGTATATAGGGATTATTTTACCTATTTTTCTTATGAAGTTAAGGGTTTTAGATAATATAAAAATATTAATTTCTAGTTTTTATTTTTCTAGGAACTTTTTAATAAAGGTTTTTGAGATTTTCTCCTAGTTGTGTTAGGTTTCCAGGATTTGTTTATCCTACTACTTCTTAGTATTACTTTAAAGGTTTTCTTTAAAGTAGGTAATATATTAATAATTCAGTTTAGCTTTATTAGTTATTAATAGTTAGTCTACTCTCGCTTTAATAGTATTAAAGTATTTTATGGAGGAGAGATTTTTTTTATTACTATAGAACCTGGTGCTATTTATATTATTGAATTTAAAGTATTTAAAAGTATTATGTATTGATTCCTATAGATTCTATTCTTTAAGTATTAAAGCTAGTATTTCTTTATTTAGGGAGAATATATTGAATTATATTATAAGGTTTTGTAATATAGTAGATAAGTTTTTGATATCTACTATACTCTATAAATAAGTATATTTTTTCTTTATAGGATTATAAGGATTATTAGATAATATATTTCTTGTTTTCCTGATAGGTTAAGGAATCTAAGATATATATTATATAAGAGGTATAAGTTCTAGGGGATTATTCTATTCTAGTTTCTAAGATAAACCTAAACTAGTATAGGTTATTAATTAGGTTATATTAGGTGGTTCTATAAGGATGTCTTTAGTTATCCTATATGCTATAGGTTAGTTATAGTAACCTAGCTATAGGTAAGTTTTGTATAGGTGATCTAATATAGGGATTTATAGAAGGGAAAAATAAAATTATTATATTTATTAAGCTTTATAGCTCCTAAGCTGGTTAATAGTGATTCTGAATTTAATTAATAGTAATTAAATAATATTCTGTTTTAGTTCTAGTGGGTTTTTGGGATATAGTAGTATACGGAAGTCCTGTGTACTATATAACCCTACCCTATTCTCTATTTTCTATCTAATTCTATTTATTTTATACTTTTTATTTCTAAGTAGTTATATTTAAGAAAATATCCTCTTTTCAATTCCTTCTTCTTTAATAATTAAAGTAAAGGGTAATTGTAATCATAAATAGCTAGATATCCTTACTTATTTATTCTAGTAATTCTCTTATATTTTAATTAATATATCTATCCTAGTCTTTTATAACTAAGTTATAATTAATATATCCTAATTAGTTTTTTTATAGAATTTAAGTATTCCTTTATTTTCTTCTTTAGTAAATATTTATTTATAGTAGTAGTCTTCTTTTAAGTAGAAGAGTTTATCCTTAGCCTTTATTGTAGCTTTTCTATAGGTAAACCTTATATGCTATATGTTTTTATTAAGTTTGCTACGTTTAATAAAGAGGCTTTCTAGGTATAGTCCTTTAAAGTAATATATAGTACTATCTAGCTTGGGGTAGTATATTATGTTTGTGGAGGCTAGTATATAATAGAAACTTATTTTATAATTAAATATCTATATTTAAAGCTAAAATATCCTTTCTCTAGAAACTTTCTCTTTAAATTTCGCTATATTTTCCTTAGTAACTTTTAAGTTAAATCTTATTTAATAGTCCTATTAGAACTTTAGTATATAAACCTATTAGATAATAATTATCTAAGTATAATAGGATCCTAGGTAGGCTTTTTCTCTATTATTAAGGCTATAGATATAGATATCCTTATTAATAACTCCTATTCTTTCTACTTAGTTTACTAGTTATACTAAGTAGTATTCCTTAGTTTAAATAACTTTATTAATAAAATTAGTAAATTTAAAATAGTTATTAGTTTTCTCTATTTTCTATTTATTAATAGCTTTGATTTCTATTAGTTTTTAAATCTACTTTCTTATAAATTATTATATCTATTCTTAGGTTACGAGTATTCTCTTTATAGGTAATAGTTTAGGGTTATTATTCCCTTTACTTATCTCTTTATTCTCTTTTTTAATTAGGGTTTTTAGTCTTTATTTAATATAGTTATATGTGAATTCGTATTAATTTATTCTAGTCTACTTTTAGTTTATCTTTAGGAGAGCTATTTCTAATATAGTTAGTATAGGTAGAAGTCTGATTACTAGTATTCCTTAGTATACTACCTGGTTAAGGGTATCTAGGAAATCCTGGGCTTCTACTTGTAGCTAGGCGTTTTCTTACTATTCTTCTATTTATTCTAGATGTTAGCTTTATTTAAAGGTATCTAGTCTCTATTATATACTTTTTAATAGGATTTATATATAGGGATCACGGCTAATCTTTTAAGCTTTAGTATTCCCCTTATAATTTAGGTTTTTCTATATTTTTGTGATTTCTTTATTAAGTTTTTGTATGAGTTCTTCTCTAGTCTTTAAGTATAAAAACTATATAGTTTTCTCGTGTCTAATAACTTCTTCTATATTCTCGGCTATTATATAAGCTTCTAGGGATTTCTAGCTTGTGAATATATAATATTAGGTAAGTATAATTAATAGGGTTTTTTTGTAATAATAAAGTTTGGAAAAGGGGAGGGTTTTAATTTAGGGAAAACTTATTAATTATTTTCTTTTATACTTATTAGGATTCTATTTATTTATTAATTATTAACTATTAGGTTAGGTTAATATATTATTATTATTATGATATATTATATTATAAGTTTAAGGATAGTGACTTTAGTATATTATTTTATAAGCTAGGGATATCCTCTAGTTTAGTAAAACTTCTATATTTTTAGCAAGAGTTGCTTTTAGTTCTTTTCTAAATAGTTTTAGTAATATAAAATTAATTATAATTATTTATTTTATTTATAATATTATTATATAAGTATAAGGCTAGATACCCCCCCTTAGTAGAAGAAATATCCACTTCTAGGTATTATTAAAAATGCTTATGAATACGTATGATTTCTTCTAAGTAATGTTGCCCTGCGGGTTGTGCTAATATAATAATGGCTCTTCTATATATGTAGAGGGGTTTACCCTTGTTGGGTGTGCTTAGTCATTCTCGCCCTCCACACGCTGGAAGATGCCTGACATTAGCGCAGATCCCAGCCGCCGGTTCGGCCCCACATGCTGTTCTCACCCGTGACCTCACCTCTGCTCGAAGCTGCGGGCTGGTGACGGTCCACCAGCCCCATGGCTTATGTCAGGGGCTGCCACACCAAGTGGGACAACCTGAGCCAATCACCATGTCCAGATACAGATAATGCAAGATCTCCCCTCCCGCGCCCCTTCGGATCCGCAGCTGCGAAAGGGGCAAGCCCGGGCCCCGTCATCGACCCCTCCTGCCTGCTGTGTTCCTGTCTCCTGAGTCTTGGGCAGGAGCAGGAGACACCTGTTTCCAAATGCAATTGAAGCCAACGGGACGATGTCATTGGACGTACCTTGGGCTGTACGCAGATCCTCGGATAGAAAAGAAGGAGCCTTCTAATGCTAGATACTTGTAGTTTCGCCAGTGGTTGCCTTCGGAATCATCATTCTGGGGGTCCTCTTCGTCCTTCTGACCTTGGCATTCACTACTGCTCTCACCTCGTCGCTCACCTCGCTGACCGCCTCAGCCTATCAGTGGGAAAATGGCCCCCAGGTGTCATTAAGGCGTCGCGTTAGCGGCCGGTACCTGCATTTCGCCTGCGTCACTTTGAAGCCACCCGCGGCATTTACTTGGCCGCTTAGCCTGTTTGGAGGGAGATCTTCTGCAAGCCATGTCCATTCCTCACTTTTCACTTGCGTCCACTCCGAAGGGCATAGCAGGCCGTTGGTGCTACTGCACGCTCCAATGAAGCCGTACCTAAATCGCCATAGGGCTCCCGAGGTCACATTCTAGGGCAGTGTACCAGATACCTAGCGTACCTGGACGTGCTAGGGTGCCTGTAGCCAAACGGCCACTTCGCAAAGCCAGCGAAGCAATACCTTACCTACCTATGAAGCAGTCACGACAGGACAAACTCGCCAAGGCAAGGCGATGAAGGCCTTCGCAGTGTTTTGTACAAACACCTGCCTTCGGCTACCCGACATATCGTGGCCAGTCGGTCCGCGCTGCTGCGATGCGGTGTGCTGCACCGCATAGCATAGCGTTTGCATCGTCATCACGTCCCCATCGTCGTCGCTGTAGCCCCTCTCCCCGCTTCACCTCACATCTCACGCCCAAGTCTCATCTCGCATTGCCAGCGCGCAATCTGCCATGTCCCGCAGTCTACGCGTCCCAGATACTTGCTGAGTGCATCTCTCGACTGGAATATGCGTGTTTGCCTTTCGATCTTTCCAAGTAATTTTGCCCTTGCTCCAATAACTCGAGCTCCAACTGCGCCAAACCCGATGCTCTTCCACAGGCTTCTACAGTTCGATAAGCAATACGCCACAACCAACGTCTAACTCGTGGACCTGAGGCGTGCATTGCCTTTCGCCTCTTCCTCCACAAATCGTGCGTTGGTTCGTCCGACGTCGACGTCCGTGTCCGCCGTCGTCTGGAGTACACAAGCCAAACGTCGTTTGGTGTTCCGAGCCAGTCACACCAGAAAGGGGCAGGCAAGCCGTCCCCGAGTGCTGCAAGGACGACAGGCAGATGATGATTTGGCTGGTGCCAGTACAGTCCCAGTACGGTCCTAGTAGCACAGCCAGCGGGATCCCTGTCCCGTCGCGCTGGCCCGGCCCCTTGAAGCAGTACCTTAATCTATCCAAGCCCACATCGTGAGCGATCCTCCCACACGGTTCGCCCGACCGCCTGCCTGGGGACCAGTCGCCGTGCGATGCCGCTGGTGCTGCTGCGTGGTAGCGTTGCAATCGCTGGCAGCCCTGACCCCTTCGCCTTCGCGAGACGGACGGAGGCAGCTCGAGGCGGCAATCGTCCGCTGTCACTCATTGTCGACTTGGCTGCCCATCACACTCTCCTGTCTGAGGGTCCGTATTGCTGATCTCGGGCCACCAAGACCCTCATACGAAGACGACAGACGCAACGACTGGCAGCAAGGTGAATAATCGTAAGCGTCCCCACGTTGCCAGAGATCGCCATCGAGCAGGCAAGTGGCCGGAAATACGACCGAGCATTTACGGAACGTGCCACCATATCCCGGAACGAAGAACAGACGAGATGCGCCATTTGTCTGCCTCATCCCGGCTGCATTGCAGGCCAACATTAAACAGTCCGAACTGTGTGTCTGTTCAAGCCGTTCGAGTCCACCAGATTAGCGGAACACCCAAGGTCACTTGACCTGCCCCCATCACGTCGCTCGTTCCTCGGGGTGGCTGAGGATGGGGAGCTACCCACCATCAGGCGACGCCTTCGTGTTGAGACCAAGGCGTGATCGAGTTCGCAGGCAGTCAAGTCAGATCAGACTCCATGGAAATCGGCCTGATGCGCACTCTTGTCATCGTGGCTGCCGTGGTGTGAAGTATGGCCATGTACGAAGTAGGTGAATAGAAGTTTACTCACGTATCCGTAGACTGCGCTGACTGCACGACGTAACTCAGCGAGGGTGCGAATGATTCGACCCGCATCCCAGCCCATCCCAACATCCCTTCACCAGCTCACCCCTGTCAATCATGCTTCCCCTTGACCTCACACCCCCTTTGGACCCCGTAACACCCTACCCTGCTGCTGCGGTGAGGCACCTACTACTTACTGTATGGGCGTAGTATACTTCCGTCGAGCCAAGCAAGCCATGGACAGAGTGGAGGGAGAAGGGGGCGTTTTTTTTTGGAAAGGAAGACCCGTGGAAACAAGAGAATGAATGGGTATATGCACCTTGGGCGATGCGATGGCAATACCTTTACGGAGACAGGCAACAGATGCGCCACTATCCTCAGTGGCAGAGAAGTGCGCTAAGAACAGCGGAAGCCAAGGGGGTGCGATGCTCCTCCACCAGAAATGCGAAATGGCATATCCTCTAGCCATGTCTCTCTCTCCACACCATAAGGAACACCCGAGCCCTTCTTTTTCTGCATCACCTTCATTCCAATGCCTTTTTTTACGACTCGCTCCCCCTCCTTCACATCCCCTCTTTTCGTCACCTTGGCTTCACGGGGTCTCTGACTGTCACTCTCGTTTGCTGGCCTCACCACCTTCTTTTGATCTTCCCTGACCTCGTGGCGCCTTGTCGCACTCAGCCATTCCTTTTTTTTTTTTCCCCACGTCTCCCACAACTCGACCCGACGTCCATCTCCTCCTATCTCCTCCTCTCTCGACTTCTCCCGAATCGTGGACATCGCTCCTTTTGCCTTGGCTTCCTGCACATACACTTTCTCTCAACTGTGTCTTGCAGGCCCAACACGTTCATTTCTCTGGAATCTCCCGTTGTGTGTGTGTTGATCGCATTCGCTTCTTGATTGGACTTTTTTTCTGAACGACGCAGCTGTTGGTGATCGACAAAGCAAACGACTTCTCCCTCGAGTATCCAGCCTCCGTAGCTCTCGCGCCCACACCGATTCCATTCTCGATTCGACCGCAACGGCCACCGGACAACGTCTTACACCAGCCGCATCGTTTCGTCACGTCGCAACCGTCGCATCTCAAAGTCTCTCGACGTCGACCACGAACAACGCCCGTAAACCGTTCCACTCGTATCAAGTGCATTTTGGCATCCAATTGTACAAGAGGAGGATCCGTAACCCATCATCCACGCTATCATCCCCCGCCGCACACGACGATAACGACTGCTATTGCGCCAAGCTCCAGTATCGTGGTCACAGCCATCACTTCTCATCCTGGACTCTGTAGTACTGGAATTTGACGCCAGACTACCCTTGCGTCGCAGTAAAACAGCTGTAGTATATCCAAGGACGAATTTCAACCGAGGTCTCTCATTGGTCAGTTCGAGGTTGAAACCATCACCACCCTCAACTTCGAAGCCTCACCTTCCCAAAACTGAGGAGATCACGTGCCAGCACCTCCCTCACTGGAAACCTGAAGAAAAAAACCAATCATTTCAAGGGTATCTGATTGTTCGCATCATCTCAAAGACTACTGCGATCCTTTTCTTACTGCGCTCTGAATTGTTGTGTACATCCCCTCAAAAGGAAGGCATCACTGATCAACTGCACCTGCCTCCTTCCACGACCAGATTCACCACCGCAACACTGCAGCGCAGCCTCACCTTACCGCAGTCTCCCACAGAATAACTTACTCAGATCGCACCTGCCTTAACAGCTTTACCCCTCCTCTCGTGATTGACAACAACAACAAAGCTCATACTCGCATATATCAACCTCTCCCACTCCAACTCGGTTACACACACAATCTCCTGCAAACTTCACAGAGACAAACTGCGACCACTCTCTCACACGGATCCTTGCCCGGAAAGAACACCCAAGTATCCTTTGCTCAACTGCGATTTCGGAAAACTCCCAGTATTCCTCATCACCACTCCAGCTGGACCTTGGACCTTCTCTGGACTGGACTCCCTTCATTCAATATCTCCTACATTGCTTAGGGATACTTTGGTTGCTCAGGAAGCGCTTTGGTTTCGAATCGTCCTCCGGCCTTTTTCCGTGTTGACGATTCTGCTTTGGTCCTCTTTCTGCAACTTGTTTCTTTGATACCCATTCCTCGTATCATTTCTTACGTACCCTATCGTCACTTCGTCAGCTTCATTCACCGTCAAGATGATGCTCAAGAACTTCGTTGCCGGCGTCGGCATCTTGGCCACCGGCGCCCACGCTTTCTGGCGCATGGAGTGTCCTGGCCGCGTCGGTCTCGCTCGCGTCGACCCTCTCATGGCCCCGGGCGAAGCTGCCCCTCACGTCCACGCCATCCACGGCTCTTCCGGTATGTCTACGTGGAATCCTCATTGTTCCGTATGAGACTAACACCTGCAGGCATCTCGCCCACGGCCACCTTTGGTGACCTGACTGCTGCCGACTGCACCTCGTGCCGTGCCACCGCGGACAAGTCGGCCTACTGGCACCCGGCCCTGTACTTCCAGGACTCCGCCACTGGCGAGTTCGAGATCGTGCCCCAAGTCGGGGGAATGCTTGCGTATGTCTCGCGTGCCGACGTCGATTGCTTCCTTGTGCTAACCATCACAGGTACTACCTTCTTAATGGAAAGAATATCAAGGCGTTCCCCCCTGGCTTCCGCATGGTCGCCGGTGACACCGATCGTCGCAACTACACGGCTGGTGATCCCTCCAAGCCCGACCCTGAGAAGTCGCGCTGGTCTGCGCTCGGTGAGACCAAGCAGTCCATCCTCGAGCAGCGTGCCGTCGGCTTCAACTGTCTCGACTACGCCCGCGCTCCCGAGGGCACTCTGTACCGCCACTTCCTTCCGGACAAGGCATTCCTCGACTCGAACTGCGCTAACGGCCTTCGCTTCGAGATGATGTTCCCTTCGTGCTGGAACGGCAAGGACATTGACTCTGACGACCACAAGTCCCACATGGCTTACCCCGACCTCGTCATTGACGGAACCTGCCCCGAGGGATTCGAGGTCTCGACCCCCAACATCCTCTTCGAGACCATCTGGAACACGTACTCCTTCAAGGACCGTGCCGGCCGCTTCGTCATCGCCAACGGTGACACTCAGGGCTACGGGTACCACGGCGACTTCATTTCCGGCTGGGACGAGGACCTGCTCCAGAACGCCATCAACACGTGCACCAACGCTTCCGGCAGACTCGAGGACTGCCCCGTGTTCGAGCTGCAGAACGAGGAGAAGTCCAGGCAGTGCGAGATGAAGATCCCCAACGTCGTTGCCAAGGACAACGTCGACGGTCCTGACAAGTCTCTGCCCGGCAACGTTGCCATCACGTACGCCGACGGATCTTCCGAGGGTGGTGCTGCACCTGCCAGCTCCTCCACCATTGCCGCCCCCACCATCCCGACTCTCACCTACAAGCCGGGCAAGACGGCCACGGCCAACCCCCTGCCCGGTGAAGTCTTCCACGAGAGCGGCAAGAGCAACTACGTCTATCACTCTGCTCCCTTGACTGCCAAAGCCGCGTCTCAGCCTCCCACGCCCAGTGAGCCTGCCGCGCCTAGCACTCCTGCCCCCGTCTACGACCCCATCACCACGGCTCCGCCCACGTCGACGCCTCGCTTCGTGTCCACGCAGACCGTCACGAACGGCAACACGGTGTCCATCATCTACTGGGAAGAGGAGATTGTGTACGTGACCGAGTACGAGGACATTACCTCGACGCTCACAGTCACGCCCACGCCCACGGGCACGCCCACGCCCGCCGGTCTGCGCGCGCGTCACTTGCACCACCACCGCCGTCACCACTTTTAAGCGGCGACGCGTGCCCAAACTTGTCTTTCTCGGTTCGGGGCTGCGAAAAATATCGGGTTGGGGGGTCTTCTGTACTGGACACAGGCATCAGGATGCTTGATCCTTTCTTCCCTATCAATCGAATTCTTAACCACGGAATGATTTGACTTCCCATTGGTTTTCCCGCATCTGCTCGAAGGAGCCTTTCGCTGTCTGGACACGTTGCGCAGACACGCTTTTTTTCTGGAGGTAGCTAGCACAAGCGCGGCCCGGACGGCCAGCGCCATGAGATATGGAGATCAGTAGGCGGCAAATCATGAGCTCGAGTTGGTTCTCCCAGTTTTCGTTTGGTGTGTTGCCGACTGGCGGCGTCGTTTTCGGTTGCATTTACGCTTGACGACCATGACCATGCTGTAGGCGTTTGAGATACCTTTGAATGTGACATTCGACCACTGGCTTTGCAGTTGTAGATGATGTCGTGAAGCAGCGTTTCGTGGAACAGTAGCTTGTGAATCAGTAGTTCGAGAATCGCTAGCTCGTGTATAGAAACGATGGTTGATCTGCTCGCTTCACCCGTCCTTTGTCTTCTCCCTCGGTGTTGTGTGAAGAGCGACGTGATGGCCCGACTTTGACAAGACGTCCAAGGTTCCCCGCACTCGATGCTGCCACTCCCGTCGTTCCGACAAGCGACGTCGTCGAGCCAAGACTCGGCCATCCTGGACCGCCGCTTTTCCGCCAGACGATGTAGTGATTCCAGACCGCATCGGGGCGTACCCGCTCCGACGGCGACGGGGTGGACAGTTGACCTGCATACGACCAACAGTCTTGTCGAATGAAACCTGGCCATTCCCGACGCCGCGGGTGCGGGGTGTCTTCCGACGTCAGCTCCTCTTGGGGTGATGGAGCTGTCCGGACGGTAGAGAATTAACGCAGCAAGCTCGCCGGGACGTGTAGTCATCTACTGCCCAGGAGCACATCGTAGTACAGTCTTTTATTTCTCGGACGACGATCCTCCGTGGATCTGGGGTGGTGGTGCTTCTGGCGTCGCATTTCTCCAAGCGATGCTGCGGCTTCCTACAAGGATAGAAGTCTCGTTTCTCCTCACGGCCAGCGACCCCTCTCGTTCGGATATCCCCTCACTGGGTAAATATCGCAGACCTTGGCTACCAAAGGGCCGGTCACAGAGGGGCTACGAGGGACTACTACGACGCATCAAAGGACAGGTTTTCGACTCGGACGGCGGGTAAAGATGGCTCGAGCTATGACGGTGATGGGTGGTGTCGTCGCTTTTGTGTTGATTGCGGGGATGGCGGTCGAAACATGGATGTGGGATGTTGGGGTAAGTTACATTTTGTTTCTTTGGTTCGATGCAGTTGAGAGATGTGATGTGGGCGAAGAGGTAAAGGTGAGGTTGGCGTACGGGTGAGACGTACGTCTATATCAAGACCTCGTCCACCTCGTCCACCCATCGTTGACCCGGGTTCCCCTGTTCCGTTCATCAAGCGTCACGTCGCTTACATCACCGCAGACGTGCCACACCGACCTCTCCAGCATGCGATCCGTCATACTCTCCGTCACCGGCGGCCTGGCCGCCACGGCGTCGGCGCTCGTGAGCCCGGACGGCACGGGACGTCTGCCGGCACTGGGGTGGAACTCGTGGAACGAGTACGGCTGCGACATCAACGAGACGGTGTTCCTCAACGTGGCCAAGCTGATGATTGACCTGGGGCTCAAGGACCTCGGGTACGAGTACGTCAACATTGACGACTGCTGGAGCGACAAGGAGCTGAGGAGGGACAACGTCACGAAGGAGATCGTCGTGGACAAGGCCAAGTTCCCGCTGGGGATCAAGCACACGGTGGACCTTATCCATGACATGGGGTTGAAGGTTGGGATTTACAGCGATGCTGGTGAGTTCGGTTGTCTGCTGTGTTTGTCCCGAGGGAGTTGAGGTGATTGTGGGGGAGAGGAATGCTGCGATGCAGACCTTGCGTACGGTGTTTCATCAGATCTGACGGCTTTCGGGTACAGGAACCTCAACCTGCGGCGGCTTCGAGGGCTCGCTTGGTTACGAGGAGATCGACGCCGCGACGTTTGCGAAATGGGGCATCGACTGTAAGTTCATGATCCCTCTCGTCCCGACGACCCCTTATCTCACAACCCGCCCTTGTCATCTCTCCCTTCACCTCGAGAAAGTCTCACCTACCTTTTCACCCCCCCTCCGACCTGCGTTTCTGACACGCCCATCCCCAGACCTCAAGTACGACAACTGCAACGTCCCTTCGTCGTGGTTCGACGACTGGAAGTACGTCCCCGAACTCTGGCTCGGCGGCCCGCCCGACGAGAACCAGGACAACGGCGACCCCGTCAACTCGAAGACGGGCAAACCGGCCCCCGAGGGCTACGACTGGTCGACCTCGGTGACGGCGGAGCGCTACCGCCGCATGCGCGACGCCCTGCTCGACCAGAACCGCACGATCCAGTACTCCCTCTGCGCCTGGGGCCACGCGCACGTCGAGGCCTGGGGCAACGAGACGGGCCACAGCTGGCGCATGTGGGGGGACATTTACCCGGAGTGGTACGGCCAGCACCAGTGGTCGTGGGGCCTGATGCCCATCCTCAACCACGCCGCCTTCTGGTCCGGGCCCGAGGTCAACGGCTTCTGGGGCCACGGGGACTGGGACATGCTCGAGGTGGGCAACGGCAACCTGACGCTGGCCGAGAGCCGGAGCCACTTTGCCTTTTGGGCGGCGCTCAAGAGCCCCCTCATCATCGGCACGAAGCTCGACGGCATCCGGCCGGAGATCTTGGCGATCCTGGCCAACGCGGAACTGGTGCGGTTCAACCAGGACCCCGTGGTGGGCGAGGCGGCGCGGCCGTACAGATGGGGAGTCAACCCGGACGGCGCGTGGAACCTGACGCACCCCGCCGAGTACTGGGTCGGCGAGAGCACCGAGGGGACGCACGTGTTTGTGCTCAACACGCTGGGCGGCGTCGAGGAGAAGAAGGTCGTCTTCGCGGACGTGCCGGGGCTGGAGGCTGGCAAAAAGTACGTGGTGCACGACATGTGGACGGGCGGCGACCTGGGCGTCTTCGAGGACGAGGTCACGGTGGAGTTGGAGAGTCACGATACGGCTGCGCTGAGGATCAACGAGGTCAAGTGCGGCAAGAGGAGGGCCTTGCGGTGAGATGGCGCATGAACAGTGGGTGTGAGGCCGTCAGTGAACTGGGTGTTGGGCCAAACAGTCTCACCTGACCCAGCTGGACAAGGTAGTCTCTGTGAATAAGACTCACGAGTTTGTGTCTAGGTAGAACCAGTGAATAAATAGCCTGATAAATAAACCACCCGAGTCTGGGATGCCCAAAAGAGTACAGTTTTGTTTATTTCCATCGAGTAGCACGCAGCCTCATCAAACATCGAGACGACTAAATCAGCCGGCAACATGCCAGCGCACCGTGAGGCTATTCCCAAAACCGCGTCCTCGCCTCCTCCCCAGCCGACCCTGCGAATTTCACATCACATCACACTCTCCCCCCCCACGAAACGTCTAACCCGTTTGGTGTCTGTCACTTGCAAAAGGATATAGAAACAGAAAGACACGGCGCCGGTCAGTCTCTCCCCTCCCTCTATTAGGAATGCATTCCCCGTGGCGACGCTCTGGATACGCATTCCTCGAGGGTGATTAGACTGAGACCTGGTGCTGGCCGGCCGGGGCGACGGCCCTCTGCGAAAAAAATGCGTCCAGCCATGCTGATTTCATCCGCGTCGAGACTTTGAGGGAACGACACGGCTTGTCATTTGGCCAATCTAATCATCTTGGATGTTTCTGTTCTTCATTCTTTGGGCTTGTTTACACGCTTGGTTGCCCGAGCTGCTCTATTTTCCATATCCGCCCAGTCGAGTGTAATCTTAGTCGAATAATACCATCAAAGCGAAGAGCCGCCCGACATACACACGACGAAGGGTGGCACGAGACGGACGTTTGCTTCGCATAATGACATCTCCCCTCCGCAGCTTCACCGCTCATACTGTCTCTTGGATATCGTCCACCCGCGACCGCAAGTGAGGCGTCGTCACCGCCACGCGAAGCCATCACGAAACCTTTTCCGCCGTAGACCGTGGACATGTCGCTATCGTCGCTCTTCAGCCGCGATGAGCCCGCCGACGCAACCGCCGACCCAGGCAGTTCCGGCAGCAGCGGAGGCGGCGGCAGCGGCGGCGGCATGACGCTCCCGCTTCTCCTCGCGATAGCCATCGGCGGCGGCGTTTTGCTCTTCATCTGCCTCGCCTTCCTCCTCATCGCCCTCGCCGGCCGCCGCCACCGCGCCAAAACCGCCTCGTCGACGACGACGACGTCCGGCTCGCCGCAACTCGGGACGGAGTGCTCCGGGTCCCCTCGCACGCCGAGCCCGCGGCCGCGGCGACTGACGAAACCGAGGCCAAAAGGCGGCGGCGCGGCGTACGTGGACATGGTCGAGGTCCACGAACAGCAGCAGCCCCACAGGTCGCTCGCGTCCATCATCGGCGTGCCGCGGAGCAAGACGTTTAGCATCTTCGGCACGCCCGCGGAGGGCGCGGGCGGGCAGCAGAGGGGCG
Source organism: Colletotrichum trifolii (assembly GCA_004367215.1). Taxonomy (NCBI): domain Eukaryota; kingdom Fungi; phylum Ascomycota; class Sordariomycetes; order Glomerellales; family Glomerellaceae; genus Colletotrichum; species Colletotrichum trifolii. Next base: position 561,083 of record RYZW01000011.1, read on the forward strand.
GACATCTCAGGCGGAACAACAGCTGGATCGACGAGGACGCCATCCACGGGCCGAGGGTGCAAAGGGACGAGCGGCGGCTGAGCATCCGCGACAGCTTCATCCTCCGCACGCCGACGCTGCCGGACGTGTTGAACTTCAAGGAGGAGGAGGCCTTTGGGGAGAAGACGTTCCGCAACGAGATGCTCTTCCCCGTCCAGCCGCCTCGGCCGGTGAGCATGCCCGCGCACCCGGGCCAGCCGCCGCGGATCCCGCTGCCGCGGACGGCGTCGTACGAGCTCGCGGAGAGGCTGGCTGCCGCGGCCAGGGGCGGCGTGGTGTCGGCGAGCCCGCAGGGTCCGCAGGGTCCGAGGCCGGTGCCGTTGCAGCGGTTGTTGCGGCACAAGACGACCGAGTCCGACTTGGCCGAGATCCTGCGCTCGACGGAGGAGAGGTTGCAGAACGGCACGCCGAGCAACAGCCGGCCCGCCACGAGGCAGCGAGCCACGTCGACGTCGGCGGGTTCGAGTGTGCAGACGCCGCGGGGGTCTCCCACCAAGGCGGGCTCGCCGATCAAGGTTGCAGGGTCTCCTGTGAAGCACGGGTCGCCGATGAAGAACCACTCGCCAGTCAGGTTCGAGGGCCCGGAGAAGAACATGGTCTTCAGTCACGTCGGACAGGCCATGGTTCCTTTGGCGCAGCAGCGCGCGAGAACGCCGAGTCCGCACAAGAGGCTGGGTGCTGTGCCCATGCTGCAGACGCCAACCCACCACCACAAGAGGAACACCTCGCAGTCCTCGGCGGCCTCGGACGGCGATAGCCTGTTTGGGGAGACCACGCCCGAGATCGACCACATTCTGCCCACAGGGCTGTCGAGCCCGAGCCGCAGGTCCGATCACGAGTCGCCCGGCAACGAAAGGCCAGAGGATAGGTGCATGTCGATGGGCTCGCTGGGTAGCAATGCTTCGTCGTCGCTATCGACCTTGTACAGCGTCAACGAGCCAGAGGACGACGCAAAGACTGGTGGCGAGGGTGCTGTTCGCGGTAGGAAGCCAAAGGGCCTCATCATCGACACCCAAATGTGCGATCCCTTCATCACTCCGCCCGAAGTGCCACCCCGAAGTCCCAAACGACAGTCGTCGAGCCTCCCGCCCCTGCGTCGAGCCACACCCCCAGAGCAGCTGCTCGAGATCGAGATGGAGGCTCCGTTCAACTCGAAGTCGGCCACCAACTCGCCCATCCCCAGGCCGCTGGATGTCGTCAAGCGGAGCAGCCTGGCCGAGAAGAACCAGACGCGGTACTCCATCATGATGCACTCGCCCAGCCTGGCCGGCTCGCCCGAAGCCATCCGCCCGAGGAGCGTCATGTCGCAGAAACCCGTGTTCCTCGTCTCCAGCAACAGCGTCACCAGCATGAAGGCCAGCCCCGGGACGTCTCCCGAGGACAACTGCCGCCCGGCCATGCCGGACAAGCGAACCACCTTTGGCCAAAGGGTCAACGTCTACCCGCCGCCGCTCAGCCTGCGCCCAGCACAGGGCTCGCCCAACCGCGAAGCTCTGGTGATGGGGAGCCCTGATGGCGTGGTGTCGGTTCTGGGCGGGAACGCGTCGCCCACGAATCGTCCGGTTCGCCCATCGCCGGCCAGCTCTCCATCTTCGCCGACGCGCCGGCCGCTCCCCAGCCCTGATCTCGTTGACCGACGCGGCTCACCGACGCCCGGACGGCAGAGGCGCCGCGGCATGGCGAGCCCGATCCGCGAGCGTGCCGCTTCACGCCAACCAGCCAACCAGCGCGACAACAAGATTTTCTCGAGTTCCGACATTCCCGCCATCGTCCTCAAGCCAGCCAACTCGCCCAAGCGCAACTCGTTCCATCGCGACTTCGCCGTCATGGGGCTGCAGTCCACCGTCGCGCAACTGCGTCGGATGAACAGCCAGATGAGCACGCTGAGCGCGGGTTCGTCGCTCTCGGATCCAGAGAGCCCGACGCTGCCCAACATGCGCGGCGGCGGATTCAGTCCCGACCGGAGCAACAGTCGTGTGAGCAAGATCGGGAGGCAGAATTACCTGTCAATGGGTACGAGTCCCCAGGGAAACAGGAACACAAGGGCGTCGATCAAGGCAGCGAGAAATTCCATCGCGGTCATCAAAGGCAGGCCTGGAGGAGGGACGAAGATGGAGAACCTGGAAGCTGCGGCGGCGGGGCAGGCAAACGGCAGTCGTGTCATCAGAGGCCCTAGGCCGTTGAATCCGACACCGAGAAGCGCAGGGAGGGGGTCGAGGAATGGAGATGTCGAGAGCCCTACGCGAAGGGGGAAGGGTGAGGGGCTGAGAGTCATCCAGAACGAGGCTCACGATAGTGCCACGAGTCTGAGTACGTACGACGATGGTGGTCAGCGACAGTCGCAGGTTCTTGCTGCGGGTGCGCATCGGAGCAGCTCCAACTTGAGACTCTAAAGGCGGTTGGATTTCTTTTGTCGGAAAACGTCTATGGACGTGGATTTGGAGCGACGGTAAGCGATTATTCCCTGGCATTGTGTCTCGTAACAAGCAGTCGATATGTTCCATCGGGACTGGGTTTGGCAATGCAGGATTGGGAAAAACATCACCGCTCGAAGCAGAGGTTTACTTAGCATAGCAGACAACACACCTCCACACTAAGAGCGAAGTCGAGTAATAAAAACGTTACCCTACCTCGCATTGAGTCCGGGTCCTATCCATGATATCATGTCGTTCATAATCGAAGTCAAGCAGAACTTTTGTCTAAGGCTCATCCACCCTCGGCCTCTTATTCTCGGGGTCGTCGTGGCCGTTCACACCGTTACCATTGACCTCGTCGTGCCCGCGCACCCGACCAGCACCCCCGCCAAGCTCGGCCCCTCCCTCGGCCTCGTCGTTCTGGCCTCCGATCCAGTTTCCGTCCGCGTCAAAGTGTTGGTGCACATTCTCAGCCGTGATCCAACCGCCGCTGCCGGGAAAGGCGGGAGGCAGACCGCCGTCGGACGCTCCGTGGAGCACACCCGTGTAACCCTCGATCGGCTCGTGGTCGCCCTCGAAGATGATCCTACCACCGTCGTCCTCGTCCTCGTCTTCGTCGACCGGGTCCGGGTGGAGCTCGGAGCACGCGGAGATGGCATCGTAGAGCTTTATCATATCGGTCTGCGCACCGCCAGTAACCGCGGGGACGAGAGTCAGGTTGATGGTGTCGAAGTCCTCGTCGCCGTCGCCGCCATCTGAGAGCTGAAGCTGCAGCCAGATGGCCTGGATAGGCGTTGCTTCGGAAGTTGTTCCGACTTGCTTGACTGCGTGGATCGAAATCGAGGGGTAAGGGATCGCGACGCCTGCGCCGGCGACGGACGAGAAGATGGTGAAGTTCCTGGCCTTATTAGCGTGCGCCAGCGGGCTCTCTTGCGTCGGACTCACTCCGAGTTGATGAAGACGGAAACCGTCTGCTCAGCCAGCTCTTCGGCCGACTCTAGCAACGTAGCACCCTCTGGAGCAGTGACGGCAGCTGACAGATCAGCGGGAAACACAGCCAGGGTTCCCTTTTGCGACGCGGGGATCCAGGCCTTGGCGTTCTCGAGATGGTAGTGCAACACTGGTTTTCCGCCAAAGAAGGTCTCTGGCGTCTGCGACTGATGCTCCTCGATGGGAACATAGTCTCCCACCGAGGGCGGGGAGCGAATCGTCGTGGGCAGCATGCTGAGCGGCTTGAGGAGCTCCGACAGAGGGTTGTGTTTGGGATCTGCCGTGAGGCCCTGCTTCATGGTGGGGGAGCCGTTGGATGGACCGGGGAAAAAAGCCATGAGCTCTTATCATATCACCACGTGATGCTGTCGTGAACGCAGGTACTGGTAGCGAGAGGCGTACCTACTTGGGTGTCTCATCTCGGTTACCTAATCAGGTGCGGCACGTGGGAGAATCTGATGACGTAAGAGCATGCTGGAGCACGGAAAGCACTGGACCAAAGGTGGCGACTCAGGCACGTTCCTCACCCCCACGATCCAGTCGGGTCCCCTGCTGCCGACATCCTCCCGACCCTTCCACAGTGACCTACCAGCCTTCGAGACCGTCGCGGGGACGACACCACGATCTGAGCTGCGTTGCGTGTGCGACTCCGATACCCCACGGACCTCCTCGAGCCTGAAGCAAAACCCCTCCCGCACAGAACTGATGCCACTAATTTGCAGCTGATCCGCCTGTCGCCACGGCTGCCACGATCTCCACCATCATGTACAACAACCGTACGTCCTCTGCTTCCGATTGCCCATCCTCGCGATATACTGACCGACCCGTCCCAAGGTTCCCACCCGCTTCTCCAGCAGGTGCCCCTCATCGTATCCCCCTTCATCTCCTTGCCGACGGCCACCACGCTCTCGTACAACTACAAAGCCATGCCCTCGGCCCTCCCGCCCTCCGTGCTGGGCGTCTCCGACAGCTCCGCGTCCTCCTCCGACCCCGCGGCGAAACCAAAGTACGTCGTCTCGCCGTCGGGCCACGCCGCGCACCCGGACGAGATCATCGCCTCGTGCCGCCAACTGCAGGCGCACATCTCCAAGATGCAGGAGGACGCCGAGCGCGACCTGCGGGAACTGGAGCAGCGGATCCGCGACCGCGAGCTGGCGGAGAAGAGGCGCGTCGCCCCCGGGTGGCTGGACAGTGAAGCGAGACTGCTGGAACCCGAGAGGAAACCGGGCAACGTGCTGGAGGATGCGCAGACCACGGCCGCCGAGGCTGGCGCGAGCGAGATGCCGGCGAACGACCAGGGTGCGGAGCTAGATCGCGCGTTTGGGGGGTTGACCATGAAATAGAGGATGGCTTGGAAACTGGCATGCATCTCTGTAGCATCGGAGGGGAACTGAATGGGTGGCGTTTTGGGTTTGAGCCTGGCAGAGTTCGAGCTCTGGGCGGGCATTTGATATCAAGCTTGTTGCCTTTGCTGAAGCCCGCTCTATATAGGTATGTGACCGCTGGCTCTCTGTCACCGTAACAGATCATGTTTTTCTTCTCAGATCATTTGACTGGATATCGCTTTGTCTCGGCATCACGGCATGTGAATGACGGAAAGTGTCCTCGACTTGGCGGAGTTCTCTCGTGTCCTCAGCATCACGACGGGTGTAGATGCACTTCGTCAGCGAGATGGGCCAAAATCAATGGGTTTGACCACAGGACTGACCAGCTCTGCCCTGCGAAGCTGGAGCCGTCAGATCTCCTATACTCTTAGCGGTTGTTGACGTGACTAGGTCAAGGCTGTGTGTTGCGTCCTTGAGCGAGCAAAGACAAAAGCAAAACCCGGACTACGGCCACAGACAGAGATCACAGACGGTACCTCGTGCATCCAAAAAGCAAAAAACATACAACGTCCATCTCCGTCCTCCATCTGCATCCTCCATCTGCATCCTCCATCTGCATCCTCCATGTCCATCCTCCATCAAGCGGCTGCTCGCTGTCCTTTTCGTCATCTTTCATGCTTCCTCGTCCCCATGCATAGCGTACTTCGCAGCATATCGATCTGTTCCCACTCCGAATCTACCTCCCTGTTCAACTCAAGCCTTGATGCCAGTACCTCATCTCAGACGACATCTTTGGCTGTAGATTCACAGTCAGGTTCCAGCCAAAGCCGAATCCAAACGTCAACAGCAATGTCTCATCACTGATGAGCTTTTCAAATCCAAAGGTAGGACTCCTTTAGTGACTCAGGGGATCTTCAGTAAAGATACTACTGATCTACAGAGCGCACGCGCACCAGCTTTTCGCGTGTTGCGTAGTGTTGACCCTTGTCATCCTTCTGAGAAGCGAGCTTGATGAAAAGGAGTCGGGTACTATATAGAGGCTCACTCACATAAAGGCATATAGGTGCCTCGCCATGGTCACATGTGGCACACGTGACCTCAGTTACAGCATATATTACCTCCATATAAGGTCAACACCAAAAACCAACATCTACAGCCTCATAGCCCAAAACACGTTCATTGCCATAGTCAGGCTAACCATTAATACCTTGTGGGAGTATAATGATTTAATCCCGTGAGGTATGTACACTAGGTACGTCTCTCTCAATCTGACACAAACTCTGCCTCTCGAGCGCATTATTCCTGACAAGCGTCGATAAGCCTCCGACCAAGCCGCCCGCGAGCCTACAGGCGATGTCTGAGCCTGTGATCAAGCGTCTACCACCTGAATCATTCGAACACGAAAGAGATGATGTTTTAACCTCGGATCATGGTCGGCAAAGAACACACATGACACGCCATTTTGCGAGACTGAATCTCGAGTTACTCCATGGCTACGTCGAGTCATGCCGCGTACTTTGCGAAGAAGGGTTCAGCCCTCCTCTGCTCCTCCTCAATCACGGCAGCATGCCTCTCGGACCTCGGCCGGATCGTGATTGGAAACTTCTTGGGCGCGATCAGGAACCCGTCCGTGTACGCCGTGCCGACGTCGACGTCCACCCCCCCCTCCCCGGGCGAGAGGTCGAATCCCCACGCGATCTTGGCCATGTTCAATATCTATCGGTCCAAGTCAGTGACTACAGTTGTCGGAATTACGACCTCGGGGCTCAGTGCCACTCACCAGCGAGTTCCTCGCCAGCCGCTGCCCCGGACACACACGCCTGCCCGCGCCGAACCCGTACAGCACGCGCCGATGGTCGTCGGCGCTCTCGTCGACGGGGTCGCGCGTCCCGTACTTGTCCCTCACGAAGCGGTCCGGCGCGAACTCGGCAGGGTTCTCGTACTCGTCCTCGTCGTGGTGGATGGCCCACGTGTTGGCGACCAGGACGGTGCCCTTGGGCAGGTGGTAGCCCTGGTACGTGTCGTCCTGCGTGAGCATGTGCGGGATGCCGCCGGCTGCTACGGGGCGCCAGCGGAGGGTCTGGAGGTTCTGCGTCAGGTGAAGCTTTTGGGGGGGTGGAAGGGGGAGGGTGTCACCTCGTTCATACACGCCTCGATGAAGGGTAAACGGCCAATGTCTTCCGACGTAGGGGACCGCAGGGGGCCGCAGACCCGATCGACTTCGTCCTGTGCTTTACGGAACTCGTTTGGGTACTTGATCATCGCGAGGAGGAAGGATAGCAACGTCGAAGCCGTGGTATCCGAGCCGGCTTCCATCTGCAAACCATTAGCAACACGCACGACGTTGGCTTCCCAGTCGACACACACGAGGTTCCCGGCCAGGTACGCCAAATGCTCGTCATCCAACCCGTTCTTCTCCTGATCCCTCAGCATCTCCCCCAGAAAGCAATCCGGGCTCCTCCCCTCCCGGATCCTCTCCCTCGTCCCCGCCACCAGCGAGAGATACAACCGCATCTGCTCCCTCCTCACCCTCGCGGCCCGTCTCTTCCACGCCGCCAGCGGCGCGGGCACCATCTTCAAGAAAGGGAACGCGTCCACCGGCGGCGTGGCCCCTTGCTCCAGCACGGCGGTGAAGTCGTCCTGCGCGGCGTACAGCGCGCGCACGTTGGGCGAGTCGAAGCGGGCGCCGCGCACGCCGTACACGGCGGCGAGGACGACGGCGGTGGTGTACCGGCGCACGTGGTCGTAGTAGCCCGCCGGGTCGCGGAGGAGGTCGGAGAGGGTCTGCGTGGCCTCGGCGTCCTGGACGGGGAGGACGGCGTCGACGCGGTTGACGGCGAGGAGGGACTGGACCACGCGGCGCTGGACGCGCCAGGCGGGACCGTAGGGGAGGAGGAGGAGGTGGATGTCGCCCGGGCAGACGAGGGTGTTTGCGACGTAGGTTCGGGGGCGGGAGGAGTAGATTGAGCCGCGCTTGTCGAAGAGTCTTTTTGGGTTTGGGTGTTAGGTATGTATGTTGAAGGGGAGGGGGAGGGAGGTTGCCCTACTCTCGTACGTGTTTGTAGTTGTTTAGGATTACGAAGTTTTGGGAGCCTAGTTTGAGGCCGATGATGGAGCCGAAGGTGGCCCCGAGGTCGTGGAATCTTTGGGGTTTCGCTGTCAGTATGGGGATGGAACAGATGCGCTCTGAGAGTACGCACTTTAGGAAGCCCTTTGATTTCGGTACCTGGGCGATGTTTCCCAGGAAGGGGACCGTCCGAGGGCCTGGCGGGAAGTTCCTGGGCCGGCAGCTCGCGAGGAAGAAGCTCGAGAGCGTGGAGACGGCGAGCACGACGACGACGCAGAGACCAACAGTCCCTCGCGAGAGGTCCAGCATGCCGGTTGTGCTCATCTCGACAAGACCTCTCACTCGATGCCGCGACGGAGAGATGCGAGTGAGAAGGCATCGCGGGGGGGGATGTTTTGATACCGGTGAATATCTGCTGGCTTACCGGCGGGGTCAGAACAATACGCCGCCCAGAGGTATCATATCAACCTTGTCTTCACGCCATCCGTACCGTTATCACGGCCTCGAGGCCCCATGCCGTGCTCGTAACCATCCGAGGGTGCTGGTGTGGTGTGGGTGGGCTGGCCGGGGTGGTCTCGGAGGGTCTGCAAGAGACATGGATCGTGCAGCCGAAGGGCCGTCTCCGTCTCACTGCATGGCTATCGCGACCTCGCCGATTGAGCTTAGCCATCGGCGTTTGTGTAACCTGTCATGCTCCGCCCGCTGCCATGTCTCGGCAACTGGGGGACTCTACGTAGTAGTCGGATCGGTCTGGAAGGATTGTGAATACGGAAGCCTGGAATGGCCTCATCCTGTACTGACAGGGTCTCGGAACGAGGAACACGACGATGTCAACACTTTGATCCCATCATATTGGACAGCTTCTCTGTGTGTCTAATTCGCAGACGCGGGTTCTTCACGGCGTCCTCGGCGCAGCCTTGTCCGCCGCCAACTCGTCCACGTTTGCCACAACCACGTCCATGGGGTCAAACCCGGCCCCCTCCCTCTGCAGTTCCGCCGCCCTGGCCTTGTACCTCTTATCCTCGAGCACCTCCCCCACGGCCCGCCGGAGCTGCTCGACCGACGGATCCCCCGTCCTCAGGTCCACGCCGACGCCGGCCCACGCCGCCCTCGCGGCCGTCTCGGGCTTCTCCTCGGTCGCGGCGGCCACCACCAACGGCGTCCCGTTCCGAACCGCCCGCTGGAAGGCCCCGTACCCGCCCGTCGTGACGAAGACGCCGCAGTGGGGGAGCACCTCGTCGTACGGCACGTAGTCCGTCACCCTGCAGTTGGGCGGCACCTCCAGGCCGGGCGGCAGGCTCGCGCCCTTGCGCCCCACGGCGACGACGACGAGGACGTCCTCGCGGCCGGCGAGGGCGGCCATGGTGGGGACGACGAGCTGCGTGAGGTCCATGGCCACGGTGCCCTGGCAGACGAAGACGAGCTTCTTGCGGGCGGCGGCCTTGGCGGCGACGACCTCGGGCCACCAGGCCGGGCGCGGGTGGAAGGGGTCCTTGGGGCCGTTGGGGTAGCCGCCGGAGAAGCGGAGGCCCGGGGGCGCGTCGGAACGGGGGTACTCGACGCCGGGCACGCACATTTGCACGAAGCGGTCCGGGAGGTGGTAGAGGGCGTCGAGGAGCAAGGTTTCCGGTTCCCGCGCCGCGCCCAGCTTCGCGAGGGCCTCGGCGTAGGAGGACTGGGCTGCGGCAAAGGTTTCCCTCTGAGCTGCGTTGGCGGCGGCGTGCCGAGCTCGGCCGGCCGGGGAGGTGTCCGGGGGCGAGCCGGAACCGAAGGGCGGGTGGTCGATGCTGGAGAGCATCATGGGGTTGAGGCCGATGACTATGTATCCCGTGGGACGGAGGCCCGGGGCGCCGTGGAGGATGGGCATGGCTGCGAAGTTGAGGCTCTCTGTGAGGAGGATGGTGGGCCGTCCCGGGTGCTTCGAGGCGAGCGTTCCCAGGGCCGTCTGGAGGGCGCGGTGCTGCGAGGGGATGGATCTGCAGAATATGTGTACCAGGTCGTGGATGAAGCAATCCGTGCCTTGCAAGTGCTTCTTGCCCTCGGGCCCTGCGGATGGGTGTGATGAGCGTTTGCTCCGTCGTGAGTTTGGAGGGGGGAGACTCGGGTTGGAGCGATTAGATGCATGGAATATCGACACTATTTACACCGCCATGTGACAAAACGGAAGCACTTACAGGACGGGTCCAGATCCCACGAAGTCAGGTCATAAAAGTCGCCGTATCCTTGGACCGAGACGAAGGACGCGCCGGCGGCCTCTACGCGTGGACGGTAGCCCGAGCCGGTCACGAAGCAGACGTCGTAGCCCCGCGAGACGAGCTGCTCCGCCATCGTCAGCATCGGTATGATGTGGCCCGAGACGGGCGTGCTGCAGATGAGCACCAAGGGCTTGAGGGGCTCCGACGTGGTGCGAGAAGGCGACATGGCGGGCTGTATGTCGACGTGGGGGAGCGTATGAATCGGGCGCAAGAAGAAGATGAGCGTCAAGTGTGAGAGCTGAGAGGGGGGAGAAGTGAAGGATCCATGGGAAAGCCGGCATCATAAGGTATAAATGGACTTTTGATAAGCACTAGCTATATCGAGGCACATAGCCGACCCATCTTGCATACTGTTATTGACGGAAAATCGAGCTTGGTAGGTCTGTCCCGGATGGAACATTGGGCTTGATGAGTTGACCTGTTTCCTCTTCACATGACGATCCATCTCGTCTGGTAGTGGCAAGGCATCTCACGATCAAGTCTGAAATGGCTTAGTTTATAGTAGCCAGACTTGAGCATCAAAATCATTCGTCAAGGATGCCAGAAGATGCCTCACGACAGTCGCCGTCTCACTCGCCTGGCCTGGTTTGGTCTTCACCGTCCAATCTCATCTTTACCAGTCCAAACGAGGGACCAAGAGCTTCCTCCGCTGCCAACCTCGATCGAATCTTACATTACACATTCAAATCATACTACCGAATGTAGCTGACGTGCCAAATGAGTGAAAGATACCCGAGCCAACTGTGGATGTGACTGTGCGTGGTCTTCGTGGTGGTGGTGTCTATGGGAGAAGTTGCTGGCTAGAGGCTGGAGACAAGAGGAGAGCCTAGAAGGCCTAGGGTCACGTGACCCACCCCCTCAACACCAACTGATGCTCCGCGTTCAACTGACCACGATCCAACTCTACTGAACCCCCTGAAGAATGCCGCGCACAATTCTTGCGGCACATCTGAGCTCCTTGACAAACGCCCGAGTCCGCTCCTGCGAGCCGCCTGTCAAGGAAAAGCGAATTCTGCAGCAACGACGAGTTAGAACATGCCACGCGCAGCGTGGGTGGACTCGAGGTTGCTTACCTGTCCTTCTCCGGGACCAAGATTGACCAGAACCCGTCGGTATCGGCCATGAGGTGCACAAAGTCTTGGAACATGATGTCTCCCTCGAGGCCGTTGCTCTGGGCAAAGACGGGCGGGTGAGGCCTGCCGAAGAAGACGTGCTCGCCCAGGAAGCGTGGCTTGGGCGTGCTGCTGCCGGCCTCGGCGGGCCAGAGGTAGCTCAGGACCTCGAAGAGGCGCAGGTAACTCCGGCCGTTGAGCATGGTCTGCATGTCGACGTTCATCTTCTTGGTCGCGGCCGACAGCAGGGCGGCCAGTCTCCCCGCCTGCTCGGGCTCCTCTCGGTGCCGGTACGCCTGCGCGGCCGCGTCGCAAAAGGCAACGACGGCCGGGACGGCTCTCTGGACGGCATCGGACCGGCCGGTGTGGAAGTGCGCGGCGCTCGTGGGTTCCCAGGACGGCACGTTGCGTCCGAAGAACAGGCGCAGCGCGAGCTGGAACGTGATATCCACGACGCCCTTGGCCGACACCCTGGACCGCACGAGGAAGTCGGTCCCGAACTCGGTGAGCTCCTCTCGGACGTAGGTTGCGGCCGAGGTGTTGTCGACGTAGCGTTTTCTCACGAGCCCGATCCGGTTCTCGACCTCGGGCGTCGTCTCGAGGACAAGCTCGTGCAGCGCCACGTGGGAAGACGACGAGTTTCCCTTCAGCCTGGCCGGGCTCTCGGGCAGCAACGGCTTGTCCATGGCGGCCGAGAGCCATTCCAGAAGACGGGCGGGGGTCGTGCCGTCGATGATGCCGTGCTCGGTGATCTGGCCGGAGCGGCCGTTGGACGTCACGTAGAACTGCAACACCTTGTCGAACCAGCGGTTGGATCCGTCGCCGATGTAGCCTTGCCGAGCAATCTCGTCGCCAGTCTCTGGGGAGCCATCGTCCAGGCATACAAGGCACATTGCAGAGTCGATGGTGTGCAAGTACTCTGCGTTGGCAGCGCTCGCCGTCGCCAGCTTTTCTCGCATCTGAAAGGACTGTCAGTATTTCGGTACGAGAAGTGCGTGTGCGTGGATGACACTCACAACAGCCCACGAGTCTCTATCATCCGTGGTCAGGATGCCAGTCCAGAGGTGGTGGTCCTGGCCAACGCTTGAGACGATTTCTTCAAAGGTCGCCACCAGATCAGACAAGGACAAGTCTTGTCCGTCCCGGTCCTGGAGCATGACCTTGAACAAGTGGCCTCTTCTCAGGACGGCGACGAGGGCGTCCTTCTCGTCCGAGTCGAAGCTCTTCATCGCGTCGCACCCGAGCTGCGGTATACGAACCGAGTTGAACAGCCAGCCCCATCTCCACGTGCACTCTGGTCTGCCCGCGACCTCGAGGGGCTTGACCTTGCCGGCCTTGACGGCCCGCTTGAACGACAAGGAAGACGCGATGATGGTGGTGGCACGCTCGGCCTGCGACTGGGGAGTCTTTGCGTCGCGGTGTCCGCCCATGGTGCTGGCGTACGGGGCGATCGGGGACCTCCTGCACAGCCAGCGGGCGTCCGTGACGACGTCGTTCAGCCAGCCGTTGCTCTCGTCGTGGCCGTGCTCCTCGACCAAGCCGTCGAGAATCTGTCGAGCAGGGCCGTCGGGGGCTCGGAGGGCTTCGATGTCCCGATGGACCTCGACAAGTTGGTCGGCGTCGTAGAGATGCTCGTTCGCCTCGAGCCAGAAATCGAGAGCGTCGTCCAGCTCGGGGAGTGGCTGGACGGGCAGCTCTGCGCTCAACTTGCAACAGTCGTATCCATGCCGGCGACCGGCATCTTCACCCGCGGCTTCGGGGCTCGTGTCGTCTTCTTGACCGCCGTCATGATTGGCGTCACCGTTGCCGGCGGCCGTCTTGCCATTGACCCTGCAGCACCTCAACTCCATTCTCGAGACGACGAGGTTGGCGAGCGCCGTGATGCTCCGCGCGCCGCTCAACTCGGACGTCTGCAACGGCGCCTGGAACGTGTGTCGAACCCAGTTCTTGAGCTCGATGGAAACCAGAGAATCCAAGCCGAGCGTCGCGACCGGCTGGTCGTCCGGGACCTCGCCGCCCAGGAACGCGGCAAACTTGTCGAGCAGCGCGTGCTTGACGATCCCCTCGGCCTCGGCGACGGTCTCGACCTCCTGGACCGCCTGGGTCGCGCTGGGCTTCGCCTTGTCGACTTTGGTGTTGTTGGCCGTGCCGCCGCCGCCGCGCCTCCTCCTGCTGGGAACGTGATCAAAGAGGTGGTCGCCGAGGACCTCGGGCCCCATGCCGTCTTCCATCGAGTCGCGGTCGAAGGGCATGATGCACTGCGAGGCGCCATCGATCCGAGACTGGTCACCCATGGCGTACTCGAGCGTGGCCAAGAGCTCGTCGAGCGTGACGGAGCCGCCGTACCGGATGAAGTCGCTGCTCGCGCGGGCGATCTGGTCCGAGCCTTGGACGGCGCCGACGTTGATGGTCATGTAGTGGGTGGTTCCCGGAGCTCCCGCACTCGAGGCGTGGGCTTGCGCGAAGGCGTCTTGGAAAGCACAGCCTGCCGCGTAGTTGCTCTGCGTCGTCAGGCCGATCTTGCTCGTGACGGAGGAGAGCATGATGAAGAAGTCGGTCGTCTCGGGGGAGCAGAAGGCCTTGTCCATGTTGAGAGTGCCTCGGACCTTGGGATCCACGGCCGTCCTCCAGTCTTTGAGCTTCATGTACTCGAGGGGGTGATCGCAGAGAATCAGTGCCCCCTGGATGACGCCCTTGACCGGTGGCAGCTTGCGAATCTCTTCCCTGGCCGCGAGCGTGCTTCTCTCGTCTGTCATGTCGCACTTGAAGATGTGAAGTCTGCCGCCCAGCCTGGCGATGGCCTCTTCCAGCGGCGCCCGTTGCCGAGCGTCGACGTCTCGTCGTGTCAGCGCAACAATGTGTCCTGCCCCTTTCTCGGCCAGGAACTTGCTCATCTTCTTTCCGAGATCGCCGAAACCACCGCCGATGACATACGTCCCCTCCCGATGCAACCGGAGCGGCTTCGGCTTCGGCTTGGTTGCTTGGACAATGGTCTTGTCGTCGGCCACCAAGACCAGTTTTCCAATGTGCTTCCTCGTCGCGATGAGACGGAAACACTCCTCGATGCGACTCATGTCGTACGTGGTGACCGGGTACACGGGCTTCAGCAGACCGTTGTCCATCATGCCAAAGATGTCCTTGAGCCCTCGCGTCATGTACTCGGGACGGAGCCGGTACATGTGCGACGTGTCGACGGCCGCAAAGGTCGCCTGCTTCTCAAAGTTGGCCATGTTCAGCTGGCTGCGGGCGTATATATCCGCCTTGCCGATCTCGACAAAGGTGCCAAACGGGGCAACGCAGTCCCAGCTGTCCATCAGGAGCTGGCCGGAGAGCGAGTTCAGGACGACGTCGACGCCCGCGCCCTGCGTCGCCTCCATGATGTGTTTCTTGAAGTGGCTAGAATGCGAAGAGAAGATCTGGTGTTCCGGCACGCCGTATCGATCCTGGATCAGCTTCTTCTTGGCCATGCTGCCCACGGTGGCGAAGATGTTGGCCCCGATCAGCTGCGCGAGCTGGATGGCGGCTTGGCCGACGCCTCCCGAGGCCGCGTGGATGAGCACGCTCTGGCCCTTCTCGAGTCGGGCACAGTGCGTGAGGGAGTACCAGGCCGTGTAGTAGATGATGGGGACGGACGAGGCGTCGACGAAGCTGACCGAGTCGGGTATCGCGACAACCCCGTTGCTGTTGACGCGGACCCGGTTGCCAAAGGCCGCCACCATCAGACCGACGACCCTATCGCCGGGCTTCCACAACGACTGGACGGCCGAACCGACTGCGGTGACGACGCCGGCAACCTCGCCCGTCATTGCGGTGCCGGGGGCCATCTGGCCCAACGCGATGAAGACGTCTTTGAAGTTGAGGCCGTACGCGCGGGCTTGGACCTCGATCTGATCGGGACCCAGCGGTTCGCTCATCTTGTCGTTGTCCACAAAGCGGATGGTGTTGAGCAAGCCGGGCACCCGAACGTCAAACATCAGAGGCCGGCTGTCGTCCAAGTATTTGCAGTCCACGAGCGTTCTGGAGCCTTGCTCGTCGTGACCTTCATCGTTGGAGCTCTCGACAAAGTCTGCGAAGCGCATGTCGGGTACGATCCTGGGAATGACGAGTTTGTCATGGCGGATGGCGTATTCTGTTTCTACCGCCCCTCCCGAATTTGACCAAAAGGACGAAACGGCGAGGTCTGTCAGGGCTTCAACGACGTCATGTACGTCTTCGCTGGAGGGCTGAATCTGTTGCTGCACGTCGACCGTGACGAGTTGGATGCCGGGGTTCTCGCGCCTGAAAACCCTGGCCAGCCCGTTGACCATGTTCTTTCGGGATTCGCTCTCGACCGAGGCTTCGCCATCTTGGAAGCCGACCCACAAGATGTTCTTGGTCTGGAGCAGAACTTGCTTAGTCCACTCAAAGGTTTCGTCCTCGGGATCTAGGAGGAGAGGATGAGAGGCGGGGTCGAGAACTATCAACAACCGGTCTGATTCTGCGCCAATCTCGTCGGACACGGGGGCGCCAGTCTTGCTCGAGACTGAGACTTCCTGGTTGCACTCGACGCCTTGCCGAAGCAAGGACTCGCAAAGGAGGTGCTGGAAAGCAATCCGAGTTGGGTCTGGATGCCTGAGCACCACGCTGGCTCTCAAGCTGCTGTCGGTAGAACCAACAGCTTTGCTGACGATAAAAGTGCTAATGTCCCTAGAACGGCCGAGATGAGCTGGGACGGCCAGGTCGGTGCCGCTGAAGCCATGGCGCTTCAAGAGACTGTCCCACTCGGGAGCGGTGAGAACCGGCCCGTCCTTTCGTCCGTCTCGAGACAGCCACCAGCCCTCCAGCGTGCCGAAGATGCCGTTGTGGGCGGCAGAGAGACGCGTGAGCTCCATGAGGACCAGCCGACCGCCCGGCTTCAGCAGCTTGCGCACGTTGGCCATCGTGTCGTCCATGGAGGGTGTCGCGTGCAGCACAATGGAGGCGACGACGAGATCGAAGCTCTGGGCGGCGAAGCCCTGAGAGAGCGGGTTGCGTGAGATGTCCAGCGTCTTGAAGTCCATCTTGTCCGCCCACTTGCTGAATTTCGCACGCGCCCGCTCGAAGAAGCCCGAAGATATGTCGGTGTACGTGTAGCTCGCCAGCAGAAGCTGGCCGTCGCGCTCGCTCTTGTCCATCAGCGGCATCGTGGCGCCGCCGGTACCGGCACCAATCTCCAGAATCTTCATGTTGGGGTCCTTGTGGACGAGGGTCTGCATGTACTCGCCCATCTGCGCATAGTGGCAGCTGAACGGGGCGTAGTCGGAGTACAGCCGCCCGAGCAGGTTGTCCTGCACGAGGAGCTCGAGAGGTTCCGCCCTGCCCATGAGTATGTCAATGTACTGCGGCCCGAGACGGGTCAAGGTGTGGCCCAAGATGTTGGAACCACCGGCCTGTGCTATGGTCTCGGCCTCTTTCTCGGGGGTCATCCGTTCCAGAAGCGGTCCCGCGTCGGCTTCGTCCCATCTGCGCATCCAGTCGAGGAGCTGCGTCAGATGAGGACTGCTTGCCTCGGAGACTTGGTCTCGACGTAGACGTTGGACTGCTCTGCGGATGAAGATTGACGCGACTTGATCGTTGAGGTGCAGTTGCTCTTCGGCAGGCTGCGTCCTGATGGTCCCGTACCCGACGTCGAAGAGGTCGCGGCTGGAAAGATGGTCCATGAAGCCCGTCTGTGTCATGTAGTCGACGTCGGGCTTCCATTCCACCAGGTAGCTCGTCTTCTGGTGGAAAAGATTGTTGCTTGAATCGGCATTGCCAACGGCTTGCGGGCGGATGTCTTTGCTCGTGACCACAGGCCGGAAAGTCCCATCCTCGAGTTGTTGATACGCGCAAAAGTCGACGACGGCTTCCCGCCGGCTTTCCGGAACCAAGTGTAGGGCCACGAACATCTCGGAGCCGGGCTTGCTGCCCATGTCGAGAGCAATAGACAACTCGCCGAGCGTCACGGGCATTATCGGGGCGACGACGCACTCGCGGCGGAAAACCACGGCTCCGAGTTGGATCATGGCGTCAAAGGCCGTGGGGTGGATCGTGTGCGGCTGCATGTATTCGGCCGGCATCTGTTTCGCGACGTCGTCGATGACGATCTTGGCGAAGCCGTGGTTCTTGGAAACGCGAATGTCTTTGAGTCCTTGAAAGCTGGACCCGTATTCGTTCCCGGACGCCGCGAGCTCACGATATACCCTCGCGGCGTCCATCGGCTCGAGACAGGCGGCCCTGACGTCCTCCAACACGGCCGCCGCCGCCGACTTTGTGAGGTGACCGAGGCCGTCGTCGCTGGTTCCGAGAACTTCCTCGACCGCGGGCTGTGCCGCTCCGAGTTCCATGTCCAAGGACGCCATGCCGGTGCAGTTCTCGGTCCAGACGTCGTTTTCGGCGTCGTAGGACAGGATGCGGAAAGACTCCCACGTACTAGCCATGTGCTGACGCTGCGGGCTGACGACGAGCTGCATCTCGACTTCGCGACTCTTGTTCTCGCCCTCTTGGTGAAGGACGACCGGCTTTGCAAAGGAGACGTTGCGAAAGTTGACGCTTTTGACGTTTCCTGGCGTCTTGCGCAAATACGCCAGTTGTTTCATGGCCTCGATGACCATTGTCAAGTAGCCCACGCCGGGGAAAACGATGAAGCCTTCTACAACGTGGTCCTTCAGCCATGGAAGGCATTCAACGCTGACGTGGTGTCTCCATCGAGGTTCGTTGGCGGAGCTGTGCATGTCGTACAGTCCGACAAGATCATGGCGGGGGAACGGGCGCAGGCGGTTTTCCTTGCTAAGCCTCGACTCGTGCCAGTATTTAGAGCTGTGATCCCACAGATATGTCGGAAGGTTGTCGACAACTCGGCGGCGAGGCTTCGAGGTAAGCTCTCCTCCGTCCATGTTTGTCACCGCATCCAACCTGGTCGAGTGTCCGGCCTCGAAAGCCCTACCGGCCAAGGCCAGCATGGTCTTCGTAGCACTCTCGTTGCGGACCAGGCAAGGGAGGTAGGTGTACTTGAAAGCTGCTCCCGAAGACGTCTTGAAACCGCCCAGAGACTGTCTCAGCGGCCCGGAGAGTGCCGAGTGCGGTCCGATCTCAATGAGGATGTTGCTGGCTGTAGAATCAGCCGTCGAGAGGTGCTCTGCGACCGACTGTGACGCCGCGCTGAACTTGACTTGAGACACCAGGTTGGAAACCCAATAACAAGGTCCAAAGTCGGAGAGTTTCCGGTTGCCCGTGACAGAAGAGTAAAAGGCAATCTTGTCGTTGGGGGCATTCCCAGACATACCGGCCAAGGACGACAGATAGGAACCGGCCACCGTCTCCATGTGATGAGAATGGTAGGCTGAATCCACTTTGAGACGTCTGTTGAAGACGGATGAAGCATCCAGGTTGGCTTGGAGCTCTTCAATGGCCTGCACGTCTCCGGAAATCGTGGTGCTCTCGGGACTGTTCACACAAGCCACCACGATCTTGCCGCTGCTGCCCCGGCTCAGCGAGCTGATTCTCTTCTGCACGGCGTCTTCCCCTTCCCCCACGGCCAGCATCGTACCAGCTGTTGCGTTGAGGCTCCTGGCTTCGGCGGACCAGATGCCGCGATTGTAGGCAACCGAGATGGCGTCCTCCTTCGAAAGGGCTCCCGCAGCATAAGCGGCGGCCGTCTCCCCAGAGCTGTGACCACAGACGGCCTGGGGATGAATGCCGAAACTACCGAGTAGGTCGACAAGTGCAATCTGGATCGCCGTTGTAGATGGCTGCGAAAATCTGCCATCACCGAGGCGTGTTGTCTTGACGTCGCGCGACAGCTCGTCGAAAAGGCTCCAACCGCAACCAAGATCATTCAAGATTCCGTCGCAGGCGGCCAGCGAGTCTCGGAACACCTTTGACCCCGACAAGAGCTCACGGCCCATGGCGAACCACTGGGCTCCTTGGCCGGTGAAGACAAAGGCGACCCCGACGTCTTGTGCAGACTTGACCAGGGGTACTCTCGGATCTCCCATTGCCACTTCAAGCTCTTCGGAGTTGGACACGATGGCACTGCAGCGCCAGGGAAGCTTTGAACGGCGGACGTTCAAGGTGTAGACCAGGTCGTCAAAGCATGTCGAACGTCCCAGCTCCGATCCCAGCCATCGCCGCAAGTTGGCGATTACACCCTTGAGTGACGACTCCGAGTTTGCGGAAAGAACAACAAGTCTCTGGGGTGTTTCGTGCGGGTTTTCCACTCCGTTGACGCCGTTGGAGAATCCATTGGATATAGGGGCAGGGTCATGGGCCTGAATAATTACGTGGGCGTTGCTCCCGCCGTACCCAAAACTGTTGACAGAGGCGCGCCTGGGTCCGGTGTGATCTTTGGGTGCAAGAGGTTCGAGCTTCAGCGGTATCTGACGACGATTGTTAGCAAAGTCCAAATTCAAACATTAGAAAACTTGTTTGCCAATCGTTCAAAAGTCATGCCTACGCGTCTGACTTTGGCCGAAACTCGGAGGCTTGACAGTTCTTTACTTACTCTGATGCCCCTTTCCGCGAGATGAAGCGAAGGCTTTGGGTTGATCAAGTTCAGCTGCGGAGGAATCTGGTTCTTTTTCAACACCATTACAGCCTTCAGCATGCCGGCTATGCCGCTGGACGACTCCAGGTGGCCTATGTTGGCTTTGATACTGCCCTAATAATGATGATTAGCAAACGGTTGACAGAAAACGAGCCTGCGACACAGCGGAAGTGGAGGGTTTCACGAGACTTACAATGGGCAAGTCAGACTTGCGGCCCGCCTCACGGCCAAAGACCTTGGATATGGACGAGACTTCGGCATTGTCACCTGTATAAGTTGTCAGCCGGTAACACTCGTCATGTCGAGAGATGACTGCAACTCACCAGCCGCAGTCCCGGTTCCGTGGGCCTCTACATACAGAGTCTCTCGAGGATCCAGACCAGCATTCGCGTAGACCCTGCGGGCTAGAGACTCTTGTGCGTCCGCGTTGGGCAAGAAGATTCCACCCGTCTTGCCATCGTGATTAGAGCCTGATTCCATGACAACCGCATGAATGGCGTCTCCGTCGGCGATGGCCTGCTCAAGCCGCTTCAAGACGAGAACGCCAAGTCCCTCGCCTCGCGCGTAGCCGGCGCCACGATCGTCAAACGTGTAGCATCTCCCATCTTTATTGGTGAGGTTACTAAACCAGCCAGTCAGTGAAAAAAGTAACGGAAACGTTTGGGACTTGAGACACGTACAACATGGTCATCGACTGGTCGGGTGTCAAAAGCAGTTGGCTGGCCCCTGCAAGGGCGATGGAAGCTTCGTTTGCCTTCAACGTACGACAAGCTTGGTGCACCGCCACAAGGCCGCCGGACTGGAAACGTCAACACGCATGATCCTAAAAGCTACAGACAGCGCCGCATTACTTACACATCCTGTATCCAGGGTGTTGGAGGTGCCTTTGAGATCCAACAAGTACGAGATCCTGTTGGCCAGAATGGCGTCACCTGACCCTGTGCTATGTTGTTTGTGCATTTGAGACGTGTCTCGATATCCCATTCTGTCATAGTCTCGGGCAAACATGGCCATGTGAACCGAAGTGTCTGAACCGCGAAGGTCCTCGATCGGGATGCCGGCATTCTCGACTGCCTCGTACGTGACCTCCAGCAGAAGCCTTTGCTGAGGATCAATTCCCGGAGCCTCTGCCCCAGGAACACCGAAAAACCGGGCGTCAAAAGCCGACATGTCCTGATCCAGGAAATATCCATGGCTGAAGTTGATGGCCTCCTTGGCGTTTGTGTCCTTGTGGTAGAAAGACTTCCAGTCCCATCGATCCTTTGGAATTTCTTTTCGTCCATCTCTGCCTTCAGCCAGCATAGACCATAGGCTTTCTGGACTGTCAGCCCCTCCGGGGAGACGGCAGGCCATTCCAATGATGGCGATTTGGCTATTGGCACCCATTTTCACTTGCTGAAGGGCGAAATCTGATGTGACGGGGACGTGTAAGAGGTGAATGACGGAAAAAAGCTTGTATCAGAGCTTGGTTTCGCTAATAAGATGTAAAAGTCCCCAAGTCAATGGCGAAAGGTGATGCAAGCCGGCATCACTGACTGACTGCTTTGAAACAGGTAGTCTCGTATGTGACGACCGAACGCCTTTGATAGGTGGGCTGCCGTAAGAAGACCAGTTCACCACTCGGGATTCACGATAGCTGCGAAGCAGTCCAGAATAGACACCCCCCCCCCCCCGGCCAAGTCGTGCATTAGGAGCGGGCCGTTGCCGACTCCATTGCAGGGCTCAGTCCCGCAAGCTCATTAGTGGAGCAAAAAGTACGACGCTGACAGGTCACTTTGGTTTCTGCAGCTCGGCTCGTCTTTTATCTTGCTATCCAGACACCTCCTCCCTCTGGATCGATGACACCCGCAGCGCCACGATGGCAGACAAGGATGTTCGGGACGGGGAAGACAGCGTTGCAGGGCCGGACAGCTCGCCATTGCAGCTCACTGGCAGCATTACGGATAGAGGTGGCGGATATTCGACTTTATCCACGGTGGGGCCGGCCTCTCCAACCTGGTTACTATCGTCAGTTCGTCTAGGCTCCAGCCTTCCATCAAAGAAACATCTTGGCGAACTGCGCGAGGTTTTGTGGGTTTTCCAAGTCAGTCAGTCCGAGTGGACGAACACAATCGACGAGTTGCTAAGCTCTTTTGTGGGCCATTTCACTGCTTAGTCCAAAGGCATCTCGTGGATTCCGAGGAAAGTCGAACGAGACACGCATACGAATACAAAACAGGGGAAGAACCCGACGAAAGGTACTCGAGGTTGAAGATTCCTCATGCTCACGTCGGATTGGCATCTCATCCAGACGGAGACGGCCAAGACTATCCCCCACTACGAAATATTGCCTCCGCTAAGCTCACTCCCATTTCCTGCTGAAGAATCGATTAATACTCGGTTGTGTCGGCGACAACCCGTCGGGAAAGCAGCTGGTTGATCTTCAACAATGGAACGAATCGACATTCATTGCCATGCCGTACCTGCGGGGTATCGTCAATATGCGCTCGACAACGGTCATGAGAAGCCCGACGGGATGCCAGCCCTCCCTGTAAGTGTATCCCGTCTGACCTGCCGCTTGACTTTCTAACCGTCTCAGGACTGGACTCCGGAGGAGCACATTGCGTTGATGAAGAGCTTGAACATCAGCAAGTCGATCCTCAGCATAACGTCTCCGGGGACACACCTTACTCCGAACCAGGACCGACATGCTGCAGGCATGACTCGTCAGACCAACGAGGAGCTTGCTGCCATTTGCAAACAGCACCCCTCCCACTTTGGCTTCTTCGCGTCTCTGCCACTGCCTTCCGTCCAGGAGTCCGTTGCAGAGATGGACTACGCGCTAGATGTCCTGGGTGCAGTAGGATTCGCCGTCATGTCCAACGCAAGTGGGGTTTATCTCGGAGACAGGGCCCTCGATCCCATCTTTGAGCGGCTCCATCGGCGGAAAGCCATCCTCTTCATCCATCCGACTACATGCAACTTGCTAAGCGCCGGTGGCCAGGTGCAACCGATGAAGCCGCTCGAAGAATACCCTCGCCCCATGATGGAGTTCATGTTTGATGAGACGCGCGCCATAGCCAACTTGCTCCTCTCGAGCACGGTATCCAAGTACCCCGGCATCACCTTCATCATGTCTCACGGGGGCTGCGTGCTGCCCTCCATTGTGGATCGCATCGGCGCCTTTGCAACTTTCAACGGAGGCCAAAACAGAAGTGAGGAGTTCAGGGCCTTACTTCGAGAGAGGTTCTTCTTCGACATGGCCGGCTTCCCCTTCCCGGACCAAGTCCATGGGCTGCTCCGGACTCTGGGGCAAGGTGGAGAACGGAGACTTGTCTACGGAAGTGACTATCCATTTACCCCTGGAAAAGTCGTCCTAGACTTGGGCGCCAAGATGGACCAAGGATGCAAGGAGCTGTTTGACGAGGACCAGAGACAGGCTGTGTATTCGGGCAATGCAGAAAGAATGCTCGGACAACTCTGATGGCGTGCTATGTATGTATAGTTACGGCGTGTCAGTAGTGTATTTCGGCGACTTCTGCACCGGAACCTCCGAGGGCCACCTTCTCCTTCAAGTTAGAAAACACGCATTGTTGATGGTTGCAGCTCCGATGTGACCGTCAGCTCCGTGAAGTTGCGGTCCGCTCACCGCAGCAGACTCCGGCCCGCGTCAAAGTGTTGAGTTGCAGTGACCCCACGTCAAGGCATGCAGGGTCAGGTAGGAGGACCCCATGTCTTCAGCAGTACGGCAAGAGACCACAGTAGTGCTGACGTCGGTGTGGTGGGGGTTTGGCATCGTCACTCGATGAAACCAATCAACCAATCGACCGCAATCGGTCGCGATAGCTTGAGCATGACCTCGACTTTTGGGGGACTTTGCCATGCCCCAGAAAGCGAATATCCTGGAATTCATGCTTTGACGCCAATCCTCAATCTTATGGACGGACCCAATCGGCCTGATGCCACTTGAACATTGTCTAAGCCGTCTCTACTCGTTTCCGGAGCCGCCATACATCATACAAGACTATTCGGAGTCGAGACGTTTCTGAGCGCCAATATCAATGTCCAAGTTGAAGGAGAACTACTGGGTGCTCTTCGGGGGACAGGGTTCACCGTCCATCTTTTCTCCTGGAGCGTCCGCCATCGCAGAGGAAGACGCTCGGTTGTCTCCTGCTGGCAGCATTCTCTTGTCAAAATGTCATGCAGCTTTTCTGCAAGAGGTTGAGAGTCTGGACGCCGCATCTCGGGAGCATCTTGGCATCGATTTGACGTCCTTTTGCTTTCCGCAGAACTTGATCAAGCCGGATGAACGTTATCACGCACACCCGGTGCTTCAAGCAACCACAGTCTACCTTTGTCAACTTCTGCACTACCTCGCCCAGTCGCAACGTTGCAATGAACCCTTTGAAGCCTCATTCGACAGAATCAGAGAGACCACGGGCTTCTCTTCGGGTTTCATCACCGCCGCCGTCGTTGCCCGATCGTGCAGCCTCGACAACCTCGTAGCAAATGGTGTTGAAGGATTTCGGCTCGCATTTTGGATTGCTTGTCGCTGTCACTTTCGGAACCTGAAGGCCGATTCAAACCGCTCTCCCGGTAGCAATGGAGTTGGGGGAAACTCGGATGCAACGTGCTCTCTCGTTATCCGAGGTCTCTCATCGGCTCAGGTGGAAGAAAAGCTGTCGAAGCATTGCGCCACGCGGGTTTCCAGCTTGGGCTCATCGTACCAGTCGACGTCACAAAGCCTTCATGTTTCCGCCATCTTGAGTCCCAGCGTCGTGGCCGTCTCTGGTCCCAAAGAGGAACTCGCTGCATTCGAAGCTGAAGGCGTGTCTGCCTTTGCAACAAAGTTTGCCCATGTACATGGATGGTACCATGGAGGCAATCAACTCGAGGCTGTCGTCGACGAGGTTCTCCAAGTTGCTCAACGTCGAGACATCGTCTTCTCTACCTTGTCTGCGCCCATGAAGCCCCTCCGATCAACTTTTGACGGGACATTGATTGACGCATCAAACGTCGACGCGGTCGGTTTTCTGCGACTGCTGGCTCGGCATTTGCTTGTCCACTGCGTGAACTGGCACGACACGGCTACTCGGATCACTGCAAGCGTTAGAGAGTTACTGAGGGAGGATTCTGCAGCGTGCGTCAAGCTGCTGTCTTTCGGGCCGTCGTCTAATTCCTTGTTCCCAATCTTTGACCCTCCCGATGACAGGATAAATTTCATGGAGCTTTCGTCGTTCAAAGCAACTCGGACGACTCATTCTGCTGATGACCATCCGAATAGCATTGCCATCGTTGGCATGAGCGTCAAACTCCCCAACGCCCAGGACAGAAACGAGCTTTGGCAGATGCTCTCCCAAGGAGTTAGTGCTGTACAGGAGATTCCGGAATCCAGGTTTCAAATCTCGGATTACTACTCCGAGAAACAACCTCATCATTCACGGACAATGCCCATCAAGCACGGCGCATTCCTCAATGACGCTTTCTCGTAAGTCTCATCGCCTCTCAGCTGCCATCAGCCTTTCTCATGTCCTGGCCTGAACACTTGAGACTTGAGAGTATTTGTTCATGCGGAAATGCACCACTCATCGTCGTCTTCTCTGGCAGTCCTGTAATGGTCTCCGGCTTTCACTTTTTCAACTAGTCAGACTACTAACTTCCGATATTTGCACTAGATTCGACAACAGTTTCTTCAACATCTCACCCCGAGAGGCGATTTCCATGGACCCTCAACAACGACTTCTACTTCACGCAGCGCAGGAGGCCCTCGAAGATGCCGGATACGTCGGAGATTCGTCGCCATCCTCTCAGAAAGCGACTACCGGTTGCTTCATTGGCCTTGCCACGGGAGACTACACTGACAATCTCCGCAACGACATTGACGTTTTCTACTCTCCTGGAACCCTACGAGCCTTCCATAGCGGAAGGATTTCCTTCTTTCATGGCTTCAGCGGTCCCTCGATTGTTACCGATACGGCATGCTCCTCGTCAATGGTCTCCTTGTACCAGGCTTGTCGAGCCCTGCAGACGGGCGACTGCACCACCGCAATAGCAGGAGGCGTAAACGTGATTTCTAGCCCAGATGTAAGTGGTTTCACCCGGATAAACCTAACGAGGCCTTGCTTACACATGTCAGATGTATCTTGGGCTGTCACGAGGCCACTTCCTCAGTCAAACTGGAGGCTGCAAGCCCTTTGATGCGGCTGCAGACGGCTACTGTAGAGCCGAGGGATGCGTCTTGTTTGTACTTAAGCGGCTTTCGGATGCCGTGGCAGAAAACGACAACATCCACGGCGTCATACGGGATGTTGTGACGAACCAAAGCGGCAACGCGCAGTCTATCACACATCCCCACAGCCCAACCCAAATTGACCTGTTCCAACGCCTTCTTGACCAAACAAAGGTTGACCCCAGGTCCATTAGTGTCATAGAAGCGCACGGAACAGGTACTCAGGTCAGTTCGCATAGCCAACTCAAGGCAAAACGACAATCAGCTAATATGCTCTTGGACTTCAGGCCGGCGACACTCGCGAGATGGAAAGTCTTTGGCACGTTTTTGGCCCGCATCATTCGGTGACAAATCCCATCGTCGTCAGCTCCATCAAGGGTAACGTAGGCCACTGCGAGGCTGCATCTGGGGCCGCGAGCTTGGCCAAATTGCTGCTCATGCTGCGTGAAAAGGGGATCCCACCTCAAGCCGGGTTCAACACCATCAACCCGCACTTCTCCGACCTGGAGAAGTCTGGATTGGTCATACCGAGACGAATGATTCCTTGGAATCACTCTACTTCAACTCCGAGAAGAGCCATGCTGAACAACTTTGGCGCCGCCGGATCGAACGCCTCTCTCTTGTTGGAAGAGTGGATCCAGCACTCAAACACGGAGACGCGAACTCGAGACCGGTCCAGCCATGTTTTCCGAATCTCTGCAAAGTCTCAAACTGCCCTTCGAGGGACCGTACAACAATATCTCAAGTTCCTCGGAGAAAGCCCTCGTCGGTCGTTGCTGAAGGACGTCTGTTATACGGCAACCGCACGGCGTCAGGCCTATGATTATCGCATATCCGTTTCGTGCAGTTCTGTACAAGAGCTCCGGTCCAAACTGGAGACTCGCGAGGCTTCGAGCCCCCCTCCTGCCCTGTCTGCGTCGGCCACCGTGTTCTGCTTCTCTGGGCAAGGCGGCTTCTACCGCGGCGCGGGAGCCGAGCTCATGGAAACACTTCCATCCTTCCGGGAGTTTGTGTCCAAGTGCGATTCGATCATCAAAGGGCTGGGGAGCGAAAGCATCCTCGGCATGTTCCGCAACGACGCGTCCGACGATGAGTCATTGGGCAAGTCTGAGCGCATAATTGCCGAACAGTGTGCCTGTGTCGTACTGGAGTTGGCGCTGGCAAGGGTGTTCATGTCGTTTGGGATCACTCCAGACTATGTCGTAGGACACAGGTACGTTACCTCGTCGCTCTAAACGCGCAAACTTGCTAATGTCTAGATCTGGTCAGTCTTGGAGAGTATGCCGCTTTGTGTATAGCTGGTGCACTTTCGTTGGAAGACACTTTACGTGTCGTGTCGTCTCGGGCGAGAATGATGGCACTGTACTGCGAGTCTGATGCTTCCGGAATGTTGGCATGCAGCATGTCGCCAGACCGCGCCGGGAACTTGATCTCGACGAAGCCCGCCTTGTCCGAGTTGACGGTGGCATGCCTCAACGGCGTTGACGAATGTGTCATCGGCGGGCCGTTGGACCAGATCAGCGAGTTCCAGGGACACTGCAAGGCGTGCAAGATCAAGACAAAGGTTTTGGACGTTCCGTTTGCTTTCCACACCAAGGCCATGGATCCAATCCTGGACCATCTCGAGGCACTTGGGCGGTCGATCGGCTTTGCGACGCCTACAGTCCCCATCATCTCCAACGTGTTCGGATGCTTCTTTCGGGCAGAGCATCTTACCGGAAGCTATTTTGCGCTCCACGCAAGGGAGCCGGTGCGCTTCTCGGAAGGTCTGTTGGATTTACAATCAAGCGCCCCGCTTCACAACGCGCTGTTCCTCGACATGGGCCCTCATCCCAGCACAATCCCCATGGTCCGGAGCTTGAATCGACATGGCTCCTCCACATATCTCGGGACGTTGCAAAGGAGCCAAAGGGCGTGGGAATCCATCAGTGCGACCCTGGCCAGCATATCCCTGCTGAAGATACCCGTCAACTGGCGCGAGGTCTTTGCCGGGACGTCTGCGAGCATGTTGTCCGGTTTACCCGGGCATCCCCTGAAGGGCCCGGAATTCTTCGTCCCTTATCGGGAACAACTCCAGAGTGTCGAACAAGGCGAGACGTCGTTGCCGTCTCTTCGCACAAAGTTCAACCTGTTGCCATGGCTGAAGCCCCAGCCGGCTCCGAGCGATACATTCGTGTTCGAGACGACGTTGCAAATTCTGGGTCTCCTCATCTCGGGGCATGACGTCGGGGGAACTGCAATCTGTCCGGCTTCGCTCTTTCACGAGCTTGCTTTGGAGGCAGTCGAGACAGCCATCCCACCACTCGTCGGCCAGACTTTGGTCGTCACCAACATGGTCTTTGCCAGTCCTCTGGTCTACAAGCCGTCAAAAGAAGCAAGGGTTTCTGTGCGCTTGACGAAGCATACGTCAGACGGCGGCGCAGACTTTCAAGTCTCTTCGACTTTAGCTAGCGATCCAACAGAAACCCTTCACTGCACCGGTGTCGTATCCCTACGAGATCAAGACGTATTTGACTCTCGGCAGATCAAAGATGCAGCGCTTATGAAGAGACAAAGACAATACTTTGACACGGTTGGGAAGGAACACTGCAGCATTTTCCAAACTCGGGTGCTGTACGAAGTCGTCTTCCCACGCGTCGTTCGGTACTCTCCCGAATACCAAAGCATACGCCATCTCAGAGTGAGCGACTCGAACCTGGAAGGCATCGGGTCGTTCAAACTTGCTCAAGAGTCTGGGACGGGCTACGTCTCGCACCCCGTCTTCATGGACTCAATTCTTCACGCCGCCGGCTTCATTGCAAACACGGCGGTCAAGGACCAAGATGTGTGCATATGCGCGCGAGTCGACGCAGTGGAGATATCCTATCGTGACATGGATTTTGGAGGCACTTTTCAGATATACTGCAGTCTTCTCGAGGTCAAGGGGGCTTTCCTCGCAGATGCCATCGTCATGGATGCTTCCGGGCAAGTGATTGCCGCCGTCAGGGGCATGACGTTCAGCAGACTTCGTTTGTCCACGTTCCAGCGGATGCTGGCCCGTAAGTCGACCGACGCTGACACTGAGGTTTGCGCTTCACCGGGAGAGAATCTCCAAGTTCCAGTTGATTTGATAACTCCGAGCACAAGCACCAAAGGCACCAATACCCCCCCCCGAGTCACGCACCAAGTCCACCCAAGACGTTGAAACGGCACTGAAGAAGATTGTCATGGACGTTGGTGGCTTCTCCATTGAAGACATGGATTACAACAAGCCGTTAGACGAGCTGGGGATCGACTCTCTGATGCAGATCGAGATTGCATCCGGACTGGCGCGAGCGTTCCCATTCGCAGACAAGATGAATCATCGTACTCTGTCGCAATGCGAAACCCTAGGGTCCTTGGAGATTGCTTTGGGGCTTATGCTACAGTCCTCTGCGGAACCTACTCCCGTTGTCGGAAGCCCCAAGATGGTCAACGAACAGCCTCCAGGTTCACCAGCTCCAGCCAACTTCTCCTCCTATTTATTTTTCTTGGCACGCACTGTTAGTGCGGGCCACCACCCCACACCCATTACACTAACAAGCACGATTTACCCAACCTCACCATGCCAGTATCACCTGGCGACACGCCAGTAGCTTAGTATTTCAGGCTACTATTGCCTATACTATTTACGTAGTAACTTAGGCCTCTAGAGGCCTATATATAATAGTATATAATACCTATATATATTATTTCGCTTAAGAAATAGAAGTCTTATTTTACTCCTCTTATTACTAGGATAGAGATAATTATAAATAGTAAAGATAATTAGAATATATTACTAGTTTTAGGTTAGGGGAACCCTTAGACCCCTAGTACTATTATTACCCTAATTTATATTATAACTATAAAAAATTCTATACTAAATAAGATTACCTAGTTCTATAATTAATACTATACTATTAGAGCTACTATTATTATTATACTTAATATTACTCTTATATACCTCAGAATTAATAAATAGAACATAGATATTATTAAATACTATAAAACTACTTTTAAGAAAATACTTACTTCTCTTATTACTAGCTAGTATAATATAAAAATACAAGTTATACTAAAATATACCCTTTCTAAAAATAATATTAACTATACTTATTCCTCTACCTATACTAATAAAGATATCTTTAACTCCTAGCCTAGAGTTAGACTTTCCTATACTAGGGCTAGTTCCTATATTATTACCCTTACTAGGTAAACTAGCTAAAACCCCCCTAAGCTAATATAGGCCTAGAACTAGGCTATACCCTAACCTAGCTAACTTTACTAACCTCAAATAGTATTTATAAGACCTTAAGCTTACCTAAATAACTTGTAAAAAAAAACTCAAACTTATTATAAATATAAAAACTAGTAGATCTTTTTCTACTACCCCAAAAAGTACTAGTACTAGGACCTTACTACCACAGGATTCTATTAAATACTTATCAACCAAAATAAAATCAATAAGCAAAGTATTAAAGTAGTTAATAGAGTTCTATCTAGTTTCAGTATTTAGGTAATTATTAATAGAAACTAATTAGTTATACTTAATTATAATACTAAACTATCTAAATTTATATATATAATTTATATTAAAGAAATATAAGTTTAGTATACCTATACCCTCTAATATATCCCCTTTTCTATTATTAATAAATATTCTAATAATAATAAATAACTTATTCTAGATATACCTAATATTATCAAAAATAAAGCTACTACTACTACTTATAATCATTACCCTATTTAGTACTAAATTACAAAAAAAACACAAAGATCTAAGAATTAGACTTAGCTTATATCCTTCTTAGAAGAAGTTCCCCTTTTCTATATATATAATAGTATACTTATGTAGTAACTCAAGAAAAAATTCCAGCTAAAGTAGTATAAGACTTGCTTTAACTAGTATAAGACGTAGCCCTATTATAAGATACTACTCTATAAGAACTATAGTAATATTACCTACCCTATTAATAAGAAACTATATAGATATACTCCCTAATACGTTAACTATTAAGGCTTATACTAGAGCTAAGACTTAGTTTACCTCCTATAGCCCTAGATTAACTATAGCTATATCTAGAAACTATCTACTACCTAATAGAAAACAATCTACTAGGAAAAAGCAAAACTCCACTATACCATATTTACTAAATTAACTAGTACCCCTCTACCTATTCCCCTACTAAAGACAAGTTAATATAATATACCCTCCCCTTCTAACTAGCTTCATTATAACTAATAGAATACTTTTAATACTAAGGACTAGGTAGCTTATATACTTAACAATATTTACATTAACTAGGGGAATACTACTCCTACCCTAAATAATATAGAAATAGACCTTACCCTTAATTCCCTTACCCCTAATAACTCTTTAGAATATATACTTACCCTAGCTAAACCTATAAGAAAAACTATTTAATATACTAGAAACCTTAAATATAACTAAACCTCTTATCATCTTCCAGAACAATATACATAAAGCCAAAACCACACATAACATCGCCCTATACTATAGCAAACTTACAAATATAGATATTATCCTTCTCCAAAAGCCCTAGTACTCGTAGGGTAAAACTCTTAATATTACCAAAACACACCCTAAATATCAACTATACTTACTAGTCTAGAATTAAACTAGCCCTAAAAAGCAACTATAAATACTCACCTATATCTAGAAGACCTTCCCTATACTAAAAGCCTTCTATATCACCAACTACCCCCACCATAATATTATAAATATCACTATCTAAAACTAATATATTCTCAATATCTACCACAAAACTAATAAACTATATATTATTACTATATTTAAAAATTAAACCCTACCTAACTACTCCCTTATTACAGGGGACTACAATACCATCTACGAAAACTAGCAACCAGGCAATACCCTTAACTATAATACTACCTATATTATAAACTAGTTTAATAACTATAACCTCACTATTCTTAATACCCTAGAAATACCTACCTATAAAACAAATAATACCCTAGATCTCTCAATCTCCAATATACCTAATACCTATACACAAATTACCAAGTATTACCATACCAGCTCAGACTACTTCTCCCTTATCATAACCCTCCCCTATCTTAACACAGAGAAGCCTACCCCAATAGCTAGCTCAGACTACTATATCAACTCAGAAGGCTTACCAACCTTTATAAACTACTTCAAAAACCACACCTAAATCCTACCTACTAATTTCCCTACTACCAGAAATTTTAACAGAAATACTATAAAACTTAATACCTTATTCTAAGCTATATTTAAAATAACAAATAAAACTCCTTATAAAGGGGGAAAAAACAAACCTTAATAAACCAACAAATATACTAATACTAGGAAGAAATAGAAAACCCTCTATAAAATTAATCTAAATATAAATTTTACTAAATCTACTAAAACAGAATAAGATTATACTATTATAGATTATAAATAAAAAATATAACAGGATTAGATTAAAGGAATCTAGACAAACTTAGACCTTTACTATATCTTTTAATAGTATATACTAAAACCACAATCCCAATTACCCCCTCTTTAAAATAATAATACTTTTATTACTAAACCTAATAAGAAAATACTTTTCCTTTATAAGAAACTACTAGAATAGATCTCTATAAAAAATAATATACTAGAACTAGTTCTAATATATATTCCCCACAAAATACCCTTCTACCTAAGTATCATACCTAAGGAACTCTATAATATAATCTTTAATATAAGTAATACTATATCTAAACCTAACAGGAATACTATTACTATACTCTAAACTACTTAGCTATATATTAAAAACCTACTATACTCCTTCTATAAAAAATACTTATAACTAAAATATTACTTACTCCTATAATATAAAACTAAAATATCACTTATCCCCAAGATTAACTATAATACTAGTACACACAAAAGCTAACACCTAATCTCCCTCCTAGCTACCCTAAGTAAAAACCTAGAACACCTCATCACCAGACATATAGCCCAGCTCTACATCTATTTCAACATCCTCTACCTATAAATAGCAAACACCTTACTAACCCTATCCTCTACTAATATTATTAACTATCTAGCTTATAACCTTAAAGCTACTTTTAATTAAAAATAAATAACTACTTTTATTACTATAAACATTAAAAAAACCTTTAATACTATACTTATTAACTAGCTATACTACACACTTCAAACTCAAAGCTAGCCTAAATTCCTTATCAGCTAGGTACAGTAGCTCAACCTCTACTATATAACTAGTATCTACTATAAAAAACATAAAATACTAATAACCCCACTCTTCTATAACCTCCCACAAAACTCCCCTATCTCCCCTATCCTCTACTTTCTATACACAGATTTCCTCTACTAGATTAACCCCAAACAAAGCCAGTTTAGCTATACAGATAACTATAAAATAATCTATATTAAGAATAACCTAGCTAAAACTAGCTAGAAAACCTAGGAGATTTTCAATAAAACTATAATATCTAAGAAAAACAATATAATCACCTTTAACTTATTGAAAACCAAACTAATCTACTTCTTATACTACCTAAATACCTAACCTACCCTAATACTAATATATAACAACATAGTCATCAGACCTAGTAACTATATTAAGTAACTTAATATATAACTAGATAAGAAACTATCCTTTCAGTACCATATCAAAGAACAAACTATAACTACTAAGAAAGTTATAAAACACCTTAAAAACCTTAATAAAATAGTAAGTAATACCCCTCTACTTATTATAAAAAAAGCAATATACTCTATGATCATCCCAAAAACACTCTTCAGTATTAAGGTTTAATATTTAGGTAAAATAAAACCTATTACAAAATATCATACCTAAACAAACATATACCTAGCAGTTAAAACTAGTCTCGATAAAGCTATAAAGAAGATCCAGGTTATACTAAATATTACCCTATACAATTACCTCCCTATATAACAAACTACATAGGTTGAACACTTCTTTTAGGAAGTTAGCATACCTCTAGCCACTATCCTACTAGATAAAACGTAATAATACTTCATACTATACCTCAGGTCTCTATAGTAGAATCACCCACTAGTAAAACAACTACGCAACTATAACTTACTATACCTATAGAAAGCAATCTAGCTTATAACACTTATAAATATAATAGTATATATCCCGCAATTTACCTACCTAATCCTTCTTAAAAAAAATTACTCCCCTAAAAAAAATACCTAACCTATTAGAAACAAACATTTAGTAGTAGAAAAATATAATACTTAGTTCCTAAGACTACTACTTACCTATATTACAACTTATACTAATAGATCATAGATAGACCTAAAATTAATAAGATTTAGATAAGCTATCTACTAGGGCTAGACCCTTATTAAAAGTAACTCCTAGAAATTACCCTAGGCTAAAATCTTTAACAGGGAAGTTAAAAGTACTATAATAAAGCTAGCAGCCACCCTCCTACTCTACAACTTTAATACTACAAGTATTATAGTCTACCTTAATGCGAAGGGCTGGGCCTAGGCTATGATTTAG